>MCJB01003525.1:0-152627 GCA_002018475.1 Nicotiana obtusifolia | reverse complement strand
AGTGTATATATGTTTTGCATGGCCTTGTCGGCCCCCTGTACAGTTGGCATGACTATATAGTCTTGTTGGCCTTAGCTATATATGTGTATATATATATAGGTTGTTGTTGGGTTCTTCTGTGTGTAGGATTATACATTTGGTTCTTGTTAGTGTCATATTGCAGCCTTGTCGGCCTATTATTCATATTACATGTCACAGATGCTAGGGTTGGTTCGCTCGGGCCTTCGGGTGCCGAGTGCCGGCCACACTCCCCAAAGTTGGGGTGTGACAGAAAGTTTACTAGAGTTAACTTTTGGATATTTAAGTTAAGAAAAAAAGATCTATTACGCAATTTTTATTCAAATTTGGAAAAGTTTCCGAGGTTTACGCCCCAAATGAACGCTCTGGGACTTACGCCTAGGTGAACGCTCGGAATGTTGGGGCTCACGCCTCATGATACTTAGGCCCCGCCAGTATGCCCTCAATGCGTTTTTGGTGCGCCTCGCCCAGAAAATGCCTTTTAAAACACTAGTTGTGACGAGAAGCACATCACATCACACATCAAAGTAGAATCATGTCTATTCATCGCAAGTTAACATACTACTACTAATGGTAAATGAAATGATAGCATTCATATTGCGCTTGAAGTGGGGGGTGTGCTGTCCCTATTGGGCTGGGCCCTTCCCCATAAGGCCCCACCGTCGGGGCATAAGCGCCCTCCATGAATAAGGTGGATTTTTCCGTGGGTCCTCGCCAAGCTAGAAAATAAAGGAGCTCTCTCTTTTTTCCAGCCTTCTTTTTATTTTAAAGGCATATAGTGCGTTCTCGCTTTCAGCACTTTCGGAAGGGGGAATCAGACTAGGCTGTCACTGTTCTAGTCCATAGTAGACAACCCAAGCTTCGACAACTCCAGCATCAGTGGCGTGGAAATGACTCTTTGACATAGCTGAAAGATGGTGCCGAATTCGAATAGCGGTCCCGAATTCAAGTTGATTCTATTTCGACTCTTCCTCAGAGAAAGACGGTCAGAGCACCGCCCTGTCAAGGCGGAAGCTGCGGGTTCGAGCCCCGTCAGTCCCGACGGCGTGAAAAGTGGAGACTTTGACCGAATGAAGAATGAAAAGTGCCCTGCCCTAGCAGGCGCTATTGAATGAAAAAGAAAGTCTTCAAGAAGTGAGAGAAGGAATCATAAAAGAAATAGCTTTCAACTAAAGACGCAGACGATGAGCAAAAGTCTGCCGAGGGAGCAACCCCATTTTTCACCTTGAATTGGTCAAAATATGCATAATTTCTTTATTTTCGTGGAGGATTAGATCCTGTAACTGGGGGTCTGTGACTGACTGATATTGCCCATCGCCAGCAGCGAACTCTAGAAGCCAGGGCTTTGTTCACCTTTGGACACGAACACTATTCCGTTCTCAGTGGAAACCCGCCTTAGAGATTGAACGGCAATACGCACTACACACAAGAATGAATTGTTATGCGGTCGGTAAACTCTTTCCTTTCTGCGGGCAGCCTATCAAATCGGATCACGTATTTTTGGGATTCCTTATCACGCCACACATGGAGATCTTTCCATTGATAGATCAGAGGGTCCCCCCTTGAACAAGGGAAGAGCCCTAACTAGGAGGCTTCTAGCTTACCATCTATAGTAGGCCTCGAAACCTTTCCATATTCTTCATTCTTCTACTCCAGGTGAAATACCATCATAAAGGGGAGCCTGAAGTAGGAGTCCCGGAAGTTTCATACGACCAGGTGGAGTGGCACAAGATCTGCCTCTTGGCTTATGTATAGATATTGATTCATTCACACAACAATTTGCTCCTCGAGCACATTGCGGTCAAATCCAATTCACTTAATGCATCTAAGCTAGAGTGAAGAAGGCTAGAGGGGTGAATCCATTATACATCGAGTTTCGAACCGTGTGCCACTGACCTTAGTGATTTCTCGATTATCAAAAAAATAAGGTACATCTAAGTAGCCTAAAGTTATATTACATCCATACCAATTAATTAGGCACTATTACTATTCCGGAGTTAACATTCTTTTCTTATAACAATTTATCCAAATACTTCTTAAATATTACTCAATCCGTTCCAATTTCAGTGGCACACTTTTTTTTACTCTATCACAAAAAGAATGACACATTTCTATATTTAGAAACAATTTAACTTAAAAATTCTCATTTTACCCTAAATCAATGATGATTTATAGCTATACAAATGTTTATTGGCTTGTGTTAGGCCACAAGTTTCTAAAATATTTTTTTCTTAAACTCCTTGCTCAGTCAAATAATACCACATATCAAAAGGGTTATGGAGAAGAAAAGTGTAGAATACCTGCTAGAATTAGGAGTGAGAGGGGGGAGGTGAAACGGAGTCAGAATTGGGATTGCGGAGACTTTCAATCAAACCTCCTAGCTCCTTCCGAGCTGACTCTCTCCCGAACATGAACCCATACCTAATTAATAACAATAATAATAAATTTATAAATTCAAACAAAATTCACTTATCAGATTTTCTATTAATGAAATTAAACCCCTTATCTAACTGAAAAAAAGAGCATAAAAGAGCCTTATTTTTGCATACATGTGTGTATGGGAGAAAGAGAGAGACAGAGAGGTAATTACCAGCCAGAAACGGCAGAGAATACACCTGAAATTGCAATTGTCTGTAGGAGAGTGAAGCTCTTCTTCTGCATTTTTATCGAACAGTATCAGATCAAACTTGCTTTTCTCTGTACGAGAGGTTCTGGGGTTTTAGGAACTGAGTTTAACGCAGCTTTCGAGATTCGGAAAGGTGTAAAACCGGAACGCCAGAACTAAAATATTCTGTTTTATTTTGGTTAATATTCCTTTTCTCTTTTTCTTTTTCTTTTTTTTATACTTCTAATTAAAAATGTAAAAATACTTACTATTCCTAATCTTTGACGATAGTATCCTTTGTTTTTTCTTTTGGAAATAATTGATGAGATTTTTGTGGAAGATTTTTAACGATTTACTTGTTCTAATTTAAGGAATCACAATGATTAGACAATTAGAACAGATTTATAATTATTGGCAGTAATTAAGTGTGCTTTAATTGTTGTTTTTCATTATATTCATGTCTATCGTTGAAAATTTATGCAGCTACAAATGGAGTATAATAAGCAATACTAATAATGTTACGACCCAAAACTCGACCTGTCATGATGACGCCTATCATAATACTAGGCAAGCCGACATCTCACAGATACTAACACTTTTAAAACTCAAAGATGCGAAAGTAAGTTTAAATAATTAAGAATTTCACAAATACTGTATATGAACCTCAAAATCAATAAAAGAATCCTGCCAAAAGATCTGGGCGTCACGGAGTACATGAGCATCTATATATATAACAACATAGTCTGCTACACTGTCTAAAAAGTAAGACAAAAATACATAAAACTGAAAGATAGAGAAAGAAGGATCCAGGTCTGCGGACACCAAGCAACTACCTCGATGATCTCCGAACAGGTAGACTCCACGATCAACAACCGCCGTGCCCAAAAATGCATGAATCTGTACACGAGGTGCAAGGTGTAGTGTGAGTACAACCAACTCAATAAGTATCGCAAATGAACAGGGCAAGGTAAGAGGAGCTTAATTTGTTGAAGTCACTAGTTAAATCAGTAAAATTCTGTCCTTTTTTTATTAACATAAGGTGAGATTTAAAGCTAGCCCATAAGGCTTCGTGATACGAATATCCGTGTATGCATGTGCACTGGTCTTCAAATACCTTGCTCAATAGTATTATGGCATATATAGGAAAGAAAACAAGTAAATCAGATAAATGATCAAGAAACTATAAATTTCACACACTGTACGGACAACTCACGTGCGACACAGACAACTCACATGCAACACAGACAACTCACGTGTCAATAATGTCAATATATGGATCCGCACGGACAACTCACATGCTAATGATATCAATATGTGGATCCACACGGATAACTCACGTGCCAATAACATAATCTGCCCAACATAACCGCAAGCCCCAGTCCAAAATACCATACAGAAGCAATGAAGCAAGTGTACAAGTATATCATGAATGAAATAAGATTCTCTTATCCTTGGACTGGTATAACTAACATGCTAAAGTGTAGGCATGTGCAAAGTGTGCTATTAGCTCAATCCGGAAATTTCATTAATGAAAAGCATTTATCAGATTCGTTTAGGGATTAAACCTCTAAGTAGACTCATCATGGCTCAATTAGATCACATAAATTGTTACCACATGTTAGATATCGAAGCTAGAAGCTTAACAGTCATTTATGGGATTATAGGAGCCCGAGCACAACCCAAACATGAATACACAACCCCGGTGCCCGCACACGGGATCATCCCCACACATGTGCGCACCCAAAAGTACGTGGCTATCACAACAATCCAAGAAACTAGTGCCTCGGTCGAGTTTAAATACTTACCTCAAGCAACTCAAATCACTCCGCTAGCAAGCCCTTGCCTCGCGAAACGGCCTCTAAATGCCTCGAATCTAGCTACAAATAATTGGATAAAATCAACACGAGCTAAAGGAATCAATTCCATAAGAAAATACCAAGTTCTTAAATCAAAAGTCAAAAAGTCAACTCAAAAGTCAACCCCCGGGCTCACGTCTCGGAGTCCGGTAAAAGTCACAAAAATTCGAGCACTCATTCAACCACGAGTTAAATTATACCAAAATTAGTCAAATCCGATCACATCTCGACCTTCAAATTCTCAAATTATAGTTTATGAAATTCTACAATTATCCCCAAATTTTTATCTCAAATACTACTTAAATGATGAAAACAATGATATATTCATGTATATTAACCAAATTTGAGTTAGAATCACTTACCCCGATGAATTTCTTGAAAACCCCACAAAACATCGCCACAAACCGATCTCCCAAAGTCCAAATGTGAAATAATAACCCTCATTTATATAGTACAAAATCTGACCTCCCATTGTGCAGACCGCACATTCTAGGTTCCGCAGATGCGATCCAAATTGCGCAGTTGAACTTCAGTAGTGACTGCACTCCAGCCTTCAGTAAATTGATCGTAACTTTCTGTACAAATATCCAAATGATGAATAGTTTAACTTTTCGAAAACTAGACGCAACATGCTACAACTTTCATTTTTGGATCATCTTCAAATTCCTTGTAGATTAAAAGATATAAGCTTCCAAAATTAGACCCAACAAACCTGCAGATTCTCTTTTTTGCGGTCCGTACATTTCCTCTGCAGTCCGCACATGAGGCTTTGCCTCAGCGCTCCAAAATGTGCCCTCCGCACTTCAACTGTTCCAGGACATCATCAGAGTGCCGAAATGCTCAAATTTTGTTCAAAACTCACCCCGAAATACACCCGAGCCACTCGGGACCCCATCCGAATATACCAACAAGTCTCGTAACATAACACAGACCTAATCGAGGTCTCAAATCTCGTCCAACAACATAAATTCAACGAATCGCAACCCAATTCAAGCCCAATGAAAACTAAGAAATTCCAACTTCTTCATTTGATGCCGAAACCTATCAAATCAAGTCCGATTGACCTCAAATTTTGCACACAAGTTATAAATGACATAACTGACCTATTCCAACTCTCAGAACCCCAATCCTAGTCTGGTAAACATAAAGTCCACTCTCGGTCAAACTTCTAAATTTTTAACTTTCGCCATTTCAAGCCTAAATCAACCATAAGCCTCCAAATCACTCGAACATGTTCCTAAGTCTAAAAATCACCCAACGGAGCTAACGGAACAGTCAAAACTCCATTTCGAAGTCGTTTGCACATAAGTCAACATCCGGTCAACCTTTTCAACTTAAGTTTTCAACCTTGAGACTAAGTGTCTCAATTCATTCCAAAACCTCTCCGGACCCGAACCAACTACCCGGCGAGTCACATAACAATAATTAAGCAGAGAATAAGCAGTAAATGCGGGAACGGGACTACAACTCTCAAAATGATCGATTGGGTCGCTATAAATAACAAGGAAGTAGGCAACATCTTTGGGAGGAAATTAGCCCAAAATCAAATGTAGCTTTAAAAGTTATGGGTTTTTACATCGATATTAAGTTAATATACAATAAGTTTACTTTCAAATATTTATAGATAATGAAAGCAATCGAAGGAAGGCGTAGAGCATGTTCTATTTTTTCGAATCTTGATTTGTTCCCCTGTGGATCATGGCCTTACCACTTGGTCCCTGATGGCCAGCGAGGGATTCGATATAGCAGCTCAAGTTCGTTTGTGTTGCGCGTTCTCACTGGACTAGACACATGTTAGTTATAGGAAGTATGGTTCCGAAAGTGACTTCGGTTCGCCAATTCAAGCTCAACTCCTCGCTTTATATTAGCGGACCTATAGCTCCAGACAGGTTCAGATCAATTACAATACATGGGCTCAAAAAAGAAAGGGGTTAAGTTAGAAGTGTTTTCAATATAATTCTTTTCCTGTATTTGTTTGATGAGAAATGCGAGTATATTGACGAGGCCAATATGCATCGAAATTTCTGCTCGTGCATTGCCAAATTATAGTATAGTTCGTTCCCACAAAAACTAAAACCATCTATGCCACATATTTGTATAGTCTTAGTTACTATTCAAGAGAACCAAATTGATGAAAATGAGAGTAGTGTCATAAATTTGTAAAATACTTAAATAAACCAAAAGGAAGGTTAAAAATTTGGGAATCGTTAAATTCACTTAATAATATTATTATATTATAATCTAACTTAACATATTTTGTGAAAGGATAATTGCTTATTGCTAATATAATTATATTATTTCACTTGAAAGTAAGGGATTAATAACACTCCTTGAGATTATATAGATTAATTAAATTACAAATAGTGGCAACTAAAACGAAAATATATTTTTCCTGAATTATGTCATGAGGAGTAAGGATCTCTTGTGATTAGCTTTTAAATCAATAAACTTATTTGAGTCAATCCCTCTGTGATGATTAGAACTGATAGAGATAAGATAAAGATCCTGCAAATTGATAAACTTATTCGGTCAATCCTTCTGTGATGATTAGGACTAAAAGAAATAAGATTGCGATCTTTAAAATAAGAAAATTAAACTAAAGATAAATATTTTAATACCATACTAAATTTAGCAACTATTCCAACAATAAAAATCAGTCCATTTAGAAGTAAAGATAAAAACATAGACAGAACCTAAAAAAAAAATATTATCCTATAAAGACGAACAAAAAAAGGAAGAGAAAAGCAAGACTAATTCTTGTGTCTTACTAATGGTTAGATCCTTTGCCTACAAATTAGTTGCTATTTATAAAAACAGAGATGCATGGCTTCTTCCTATTGATGCATCTGGGTATGTCATGGATGCATGCATATGTAGATTGGGGATGCATCTATGACTGTCATATTAAGGATGCGTCTATGAATATCATAAATACACCTATAGATTATGGACGCAATTATGAATGTCATAGATGCATCTGTGGATTTGATAATTCACTTCTAACTCATGTATTCTTCAATTTTCACATGTGTATATCTACGGATGTCTATGGATTTTACATGCATATGTGTTTGTTTTTTTTTTTTTGATAATTTATTTATACTCTTTTTTAAATATTTTCTTGCAATATTTGTTAGAAAATATGCTAGAATAATATATAATTCTTCACGTTTCATAAAAACTTGTTTTATGTATTGATATTGGATGAATAACTTATGCCCATCAGATATTTAGTAATTTCTTAATACGGTATAAAAGATTGTATCTTTCACCCGGAATCCGTTATTGCATTGGGATGAAAAGAAAACTAAGTGGGAAGATCCGCCGTGTAATCTATTACGAATGCTATTTTAGTCGTTTGACTATTTTTATAAGATTTATGTAAAAATAAAAAACAAATGGCACAAATGATAAGTAAATAACACAATAAATCTTTTATGATTTATTTCTTCTATTCAAATTATATTTGGTTGTGGTATAGAAAATTTAACATAACACAAGTAAGAAACAATACATCTTTTATGATTCTATCAAATTGTTATTGTTTGTGAAGGAAGAAATCTGACCGTGACACAAGAAGAAACATAGGAGAGCATCCAGCCCAATCTTCCTTAACACAATAGCTATATCTACTTTTGGTAAACTTTTCGATTTTTCTTGTAACTTTTCAGTTCTCACTACTAAAGTACATAGATGACACATTCTTTATATTTTTCTATATTTTCAACTATGCATATGTTATTAATATGAATTCAACATTAATTCAAATGCACAAAGTTCCGAGTAACTCAACAATCATGTTTGTGAAAGTTGCTCCACCTCATGAACAATTTCTTGGTGATTAGCCCAGCAGAAGTGGCAACTTCACAAAGGAAAGGAACTACAAAAACAGATTACGAGGCCAATGCCAAAAACAACAACAAAGGACATTAAAGACTTGAAGAAGAAGAGTTCGATGATGGATTTGGCTCGAGCAAGAGGAAATTGGAGGAAAGATTTGCATGGCTAAACAAAGACAAGGTAAGATGGACAGTGGCGGGTAATTAAGTTTAGTTGAGTAGATATATATTGTAACTAATTTCTAAACATGTAAAAAAAAGTTAAATTTTAGGGTTTGGCAGGTAATGCTATAAAAATTCCTAAACTTATTCACTATAACTAGTTACTTAGAATGTGCATTGCAGGTATTATAAGATATAACTTAAAATATAAGACGAAGTTAGTTCTCATTTCTTGTTTTTGTAATTATAATTTACAATTATATTAATCTTAGAAGACATAAAGCTCTCTGCTTCATGACGAATATATATTAATAATATTTATTTATATTGTTGATGGTTATTTCAAGTTAACGAGATATTAGTCATGTTAGTACAATACACTACATCGTTTAATGTTATTTTCAGGATGAAGATGATGC
Source organism: Nicotiana obtusifolia (assembly GCA_002018475.1). Taxonomy (NCBI): domain Eukaryota; kingdom Viridiplantae; phylum Streptophyta; class Magnoliopsida; order Solanales; family Solanaceae; genus Nicotiana; species Nicotiana obtusifolia. Next base: position 143,728 of record MCJB01003525.1, on the reverse strand, counting down.
CAGATGAGTGGAGGTAGAGTACGATAATCCCGCTGTACAAGAATAAAGGGAATATTTAGAATTGTAACAATTATAGAGGTACTAAGTTACTAAGTCATACCATGAAAGTTTGGGAGAGGGTGGTGGAAGGGAGGGTAAGGAGGGCGGTGTCAATATCAGAAAACCAGTTCGAGTTCATGCCGGTCGTTCTACTACGAAAGCTATCCACCTTATCAGGAGGTTGGTGGAATAGTACATAGATAAGAAGAGGGATTTACACATGGTGTTTATTGATCTAGAGAAGGCGTATGACAAGGTCCCTGACATTCTTTGGAGATGCTTGGAGGTGAAAGGTGTGCCGGTAGCTTATATTAGGGCGATAAAGGATTTGTATGATGGAACTAAAACTCGAGTTAGGACTGTGGAAGGTGACTCAAAGCCTTTTCGGTGGTTATGGGGTTACATCAAGGATCTGCGCTCAGCACATTCTTATTTGCCCTGGTGATGGACACACTGACACACCATATTCAAGGAGAGGTGTCATTGTGTATGATGTCCGCTGATGATATAGTCCTGATTGATGAGACGAGAGGCGACGTTAATGAAAAAGTGGAGGTATGGAGGCAGGTCCTGGAGTCTAAAGGTTTCAAGTTGAGTAGGATCAAGACGGAATATTAGGAGTGCAAGTTCAGCGATGTGTCGAGGGAGCAGACGTGGTGGTGAGGCTTGACTCGCAAGTCATCCCTAAGAGAGAGAGTATCAAGTACCTAGGGTCAATTATCCAGGAAGATGGGGAGATCGACGGGGATGTCATAAACCGTATCGAGGTGGGGTAGATGAAATGGAGGTTAGCGTATGGAGTCATGTGTGACAAGAAGATGTCACTGAAACTTAAAGATAAGTTCTAGAGTGGTAGTTAGACCAGCCATACTGTATGGGGCTGAGTGTTGGCCGGTCAAGAATTCTCATATCTAGAAGATGAAAGTAGCCGAAATGAGGATGTTGAGATGGATGTGCGGGCAACTAGGTTGGATAAGATTAGGAATGAAGATATTGGGGAGAGGATGGGCGTGGCTCCCATGGATGATAAGATGCGAGAATCGAGGCTTAGATGGTTGGGGCACGTGCGGAGGAGGAGCCTAGATGCCCCGTTTAGGAGGTGTGAATGTTTGGCTTTGACAGGTACAGGGAGAGGTAGAGGGCAGCCTAAGAAGTATTGGGGCGAGGTGATCAGGCAGGACATGGCGCAACTTCAGATTTTCAAGGACATGACCCTGGATAGGGAGGTGTAGAGGTCGAGCATTAGAGTTGTAGGTTAGGGGGTAGTTGAGCGTTTTTCTCTCTCGTTGTTCCGGCTAATCTGATAGTGTTTTGTCTAGGACTGCTATCGGTTTTTGTTTCATCACACTATTTTTATTTTTATTCTTTATTATTATCATAATTATTGTCTTCCACTTATTTGTTGTCTCTTACGGTGCTGGTCTCTGTTGTTGTTACAGATCTTTTATCTTTGAGCCGAGGGTCTCTCGGAAATAGTCTCTCTACCCTTCGGGGGCAGGGGTAAGGTCTGCGTACACTCTACCCTCCCTAAACCCCACTAGTGAGATTATTATTGGATTGTTGTTGTTGTGGTAGTACAAAACACTACATTGGATGCTGATATAAAAAGTTTCATTTACTAATATAGCTATTTGAATAATTTAATTTAAAATCTCAAATACTATACAAAGGTCTACTAAAAATGTAAAAAGTTGAAACAGAAATTAGAAACTTGGAGAGGAGATTTGCATTTTTGATGGAACCATATGAAGAACAATAAAGCCTTTTTATTTAATTAGGTGAATACAATGGGAAAATAAAGTTGAAAATATTAATTATTATATTTTGATATTGATGATAATTTTCCTGGGTTTAAAAAGATATTAGCTAAAAATTAAAACAATTAGTGCAATTGTGAAAATTAAAACTTGAAAACTCTTTAAGAAGATTTAGTGCATTCATATTTCACTATACACTAAAATAGTGAAATTTTGTATTCATTAAAAAAACTTGAAATAATATTTCTAGCCTTTTTACATGACTATGCATAAAATGATAAATGTTTTAATTATTTATAGCCATTCTCAAAATAATAGCCGAACAAATATATATTTTTGTATATATATACATTATGTATATTGTTTGACCAAAAAGTGTGGTCCTTGGCTCAAATAATTAAATCTATGTATTAAAGGGTTAAACTTAATTAACAATAATATTTCTAGATGCGAGTTATGAAAGCGTGATTAATGTTGAACAGATCTGGTAGAAAAATAATAATGGTGTGTGACAATCATTTCAAATAACGTGAGTAATAAATGACATTAAAAAAGTGTGGTCCTTGGCTCAAACAATTAAATATATGAGTTAAAGGGTTAAACCTAATTAACAATAATATTTCTAGATGCGAGTTATGAAAGCGTGATTAATGTTGAACAGATCTGGTAGAAAAATAACAATGGTGTGTGACAATCATTTCAAATAACGTGAGTAATAAATGAGCATTAATAAATGACATTTGGGTAAATAAAGAAATAATTCACCCAATAAAGGAGAAGCTAGATATTATTCATCCTAACAAAGATGAATGATAGACAAATTCTTAAATGTTCGAATTATCCTCGGATCTGGTGGGAAGTATGGAATAATGTGGACAAGAATCTTGATAAAAAAAATTTGTTTGTATCTTGGTAAGAGAGAGAGAATCTTTTTATGAAAGTGTGTTCTTACAAATGAATATCACATGCCTTACATCATTGTCTCTTTTCCTATATATGAGACATATCCCTAACAAACACTAATAGTATAAGTGCAGAGGATATCCACTAGAATATTCTCTTTAATATCCTATTTTGAAAACTAATCGTTACAGCTCTGTCAACGATGCTCGATCTGACCATTGTTGACATCTCGACCACGAATCCCGCTGCTTTCTGGTCGACCTCGACTAACCTTTCCCTTAGTGCTATCTTCCCCTAAATATTCTAGGGTAGATTTCGGTCTATACACTTAGTCCCTCCGCTTATTGAGGCTGGCCTCAAACGGCCTTGATGAGCGGATTCTGTTTGTTGTGGTCGAGAAGATTGGACGAATGGGTCGAGTCGTGATGTTTGAGACGATATGGTGACGTGGTCTTTCGTGAGCGGCAACTTTTGGGGTTACGTCATTTCTGGATCAAAGTGACTTCATGACGTCATGTGTCATTATGGTGCATTTTTTGATGCTTTGCATCGTTTTGCGTGTATCTATTGATTAGATCTGCCGCTTCGATACATGTGTTGGGTAATGATGGCATAATTTCTGGGTTTCGATGCCTGAATTCTTATAAATGGGGATGTGAGGGCATACACTCGTGTTTTACAGATTTCCCATATCGAAACCTTGTGTCTTCTTCTTTTTATTCCATTGTTGTGTATCTTCTTTTCCTGCTCTAGCGATCCCTGTTGCTTTTAACTTTCGTTACTTGAATACCCTCTTTTTCTTCAAACTATGGTCAATGTATCTTCTGGTCCTAGCGAGGGAACAAAAATTAACCCGGTTCTCTTGGCGATGGTTTTGCCTCCTCACGCGGAGGGCGTCTCTGTTGCTGTTAAGGATGAGAATTTCCCTACGGTGGAGGAGATAATTCCTCGTGGTGAGAAAGTTACGTCTGACTTTACAAAGACGCCTGATGGTGAGCCCGAGATCTCCGAGTCGGCAATAAAAGAGGCCAATTTATTAGAGCTTAGGGCTAAATTTGACATTCGCGCTCACATAGTTGGTCCTGCAGGGCGGGATGTGGTACAAGTCCAACGCTCCTACCCCTTTTATGTTGGCTACATTCATCCCCTTCTCTCTTTGGCAGACGAGTTTTGCCGTTTCTATGGTGTTTACCCGGCTCAGCTCGCGCCGTATAACTACAAGCTTATTGCGATGCTTTCTAAGTTTGCGGAAATGGCTGGGGTCGAGATCACGCTTCATCATCTGATGCATCTCTTCGCCCCTAATTTCTATAGGGGACAATGTTAAACCATCGCCATCGAAGGAGAAAGTGCCTGGTGGTGAAGATGGATGATAAGGCGAACCGACAGTTCTGGCATAATTTTTTCATTGTCAGAACCAAGAACGCGGTGGCCAACGCAGACGGCTTCTCCAAAACTTGGAATATACTCATAAGTGTTTAACTTCTCTTCGTTGAGCCATTTGATTTACTTGCTTAGTCGTGAGTTCTGATCTCTTGCTTATCTCTTATGCAGCCAAGAGTACGCCCCCTCCTTTGGTCGAGGACATTTCTGATTGGGTCGGCCGGCTCCTCCCTCACATCGCGGCAATTCGTAAGTGGACGGGCTTTTTGAGTCTCTTTGTTTGGGCCTCTTAGTCGATTATAATTTTATAGTCTGCTCTAGCTAACCCCTTTTTCTTTTGTGCTTCTTTTAATTCCAGCCCGAGGGCCTTCGAGGAGGCCAAAAGCTCCCCCACCTGCATTCCGTAAGTGGAAAAATACTTCCTTTTCGGCAAGGTCTGCTCGCTCTTTGATTTCTGCCCCGTCTACGACCGTAGCTAGGTCTGCTCGCTCTTCAGTCCCACCTACTACTACTTCAGCATCAATCTCTTCTCCACCTGCGGATATTCCGACGACGAAGCCTCCAGCTTTCCCTTTGTACCCTCCTGTGGACGAGGAGGAGGAATCATCGTCAAGTGACGGGGATTTTGTGCCCCGTAAAAGGAGGTCAGTGGACATTAGCGACGGAGGTGCCCGGGCCGTGGATTCTGTGATGGATGATTTTACTCTCCGTGAGATGGCGATCTTAATTCTTGAAGGCAACGTCGAGTTGGCGTCTGAGGTTCCGAGATGGACAGAAGATGTAGAGAGCCTATCTCTTCCTTCTGCGACGATGGAAGTCGAAGGGCCGACCGCTAGGGTTTCTAATACTTCGCGACAAGAGGGGCCATCGACCTTGCGGCCGGCCGACGATGCTTCTTTTCTAGTCGGTGGGAGAGACAAAGGTGTTGCCAAGGACGGCTGTGAGACAGGCTCAGACCTTGACGCTGCAGAGCTGAGGATGATGGAAGAAGGAGTTACTCAGCTCGAGGTGAGGTTGAAGTCTACGCGGACCATCGCGATCCCCATGGATCGTGATCTATTGAAGAACACAGAGAATGTGGTCCCTGACCTTGGTCCCCGACCTTGGTCCCCTTTGCTCCGACGTGGAGGGTGAAACCCTCAAGGAGCTGGATGATGTTACCTTATCGAGGAGCATAGCCGACCTCGCTCTCAGGGTAAATTTTTCAAGGCTTCTATTTCGTTGTCTATTATATTCAAAGTTTTGGGCTTCGTTTTAGTGCTTTGACCTTGTCAGCGGAGGCGTTCTTATTTTTTATTCTCTTTCTTTTTTTGAATGCAGACCATGATCTTGGAAATTGAAAGCGCCCAAGTGGAGGAGAGGCCTAAAGTTATATTCAAGAAGCTGCTAGGCAAATACTTCGAGTATCGTGGCAAGTACCGGGAGACCCGCATGCGGTTTGGCGAGGTGGTCATCCCCATTCTCCGTTCTGAGCAGGATAATGACTTGGAAATGGCAACGCTAAAAGAAGAGCGGCTTGATGGGAGAATCGGAGAGTAAGAGAAAGAAACTTCTGACCTATATGACCGAGTTGTTGCTCTTGAGGCCGAGAAGGCCCAATTACTAGCGCAACCGTCCTCTTCCTGTACCTCGGACTTTCCTAATGTTCCTCGAGAGTTGTACGAGGAGTTGATTCATGCGGAGGCCCAGCTAGACGTGTTTCGAGATTTTTCATATGGCGGGATCTGTTTTCGGGGCCGCCCTTGAAGCTACTCATGTTAAGGCTCGTGAAGCTCGAGTCGCTTGCGGGTATGACTGCTATGCCAGAGGCCAGCGAGGACGAGGGGGACGAAGGTGTAGATCAGCTTGAGCAGAACGCCTGGTATGACACTGCATATCCTGAGGGCGAAGGCGAGGGTGTTGAAGGTCAAGAGGGAGACGTTGTTGAGGGTCAAGTTGGCAAGGATGTCGCAGACCGTAATGGTGGTGGCCAGTAGTTTTCTTTTTTGATTCTTTATTTATTTTTGTGTGTTGCTGGTGGCGTCTTCATGAGCCTTTGTAAAAAATATGCTAAGTATGAAATGTCAACTTCGTTATTTGCATCTGATTCTCTTCTTGTGGTTCGTATTTGTATGTTTTTTAATTTTGTCGCTTGGTTGCCTTAATTTTCTAACCGTAATCACTTAGTTCGAACAAGGTCGAACATATCGTAAGTTTAATTATGGTCGAGGACCAGTAGGTGTTAATTCGAACAAGGCCGAATTAAAACCTAAGTTTGATTATAGCCGATGGCCAGTAAGTGTTAGTTCGAACAAGGTCAAACGTAACCTTTGTTTAATTATGACCGAGGGCCGGTAGGTGTTAATTCGAACGAGGTCGAATTAAAATCTAAGTTTGATTATGGCCGAGGTCCAGTAGGTGTTAGTTCGAACAGGGTCGAACATAACCTTCATTTAATTATGGCCGAGGGCCGGTAGGTGTTAATTCGAACGAGGTCGAATTAAAACCTAAGTTTGATTATAGCCGATGGCCAATAGGTGCTAGTTCAAACAAGGTCGAACATAACCTATGTTTAATTATGACCGAGGGCCGGTAGGTGTTAGTTTGAAAAGGTCGAACATAACCTATGTTTAGAAAGATATGCCTCTAGGTACGGAGTTTATTGATATCGTAAACTTTAAGCATCGTTTCCTTGGTTGTACACTTGGAGAAATAGAAACAAATTTCATGCATTGCTGCTTTGTTCATGCGCTTGGAGAAATTTACAAATTTTCAGGTGTTGGCTGGCGTTCCAGTCCCAGTCCCAGTCTATCTAGTCCCTTTATTGGTCGACCTGGAAAGTGCTTGAGAGGTCGAGCAATGAACTAGCCGTAATGTGCCTCCATCTTTACGTACTTCGACTTGAAGTGTAACCTTCGTCGCCTCGTTAAAAATCTCCTTGAGAAAACCCAAGTGGGACAAAACTCAAGTGCGGGAAAAAAGAGTACAACTTGAGGGACGCTTTATCTCTTAAAAGTTGAAGTACTTGAGGTGGGTAATATTCCAGTTGTTTGATAGTAGCTTTCCTTCCATTGTTTCTAGTTAGAATGACCCTTTTTTCATTGTTTGGCGTGATTTTGTACGGGCCATCCCAATTTGTTCCTAGTTTGCCTTCCCGTGGGTCTTTGCTTGCTTGTGTTTTAGCTTTAAACACGTAGTCCCGGACTTTGAGCAGCCTGACCTTTGCCTTCTTGTTGTAATAGCGTTCTGCTTGTTGTTTTAGGGCGGTCTTCCTTATATAAGCCATGTCTCTTCGTTCCTCGACTTTGTCGAGCTCCTGCCTTCTGCTTTCATCGTTCCTTGGCCCGCTCTTGTGGGAGTATCTTAGGCTGCGCTCCCTAAACTCGACCGGTATTACTGCATCAATCCCATAGACTGAAGAGTAGGGCGTCTCTCTTGTGCTTGTCTTTGGCGTTGTCCGGTAGGCCCACAGTACTTATGGTAATATTTCCGGCCAAAGCCCCTTGGCGTCTTCAAGTTTTTTCTTCATGATGTTCAGTATCGACTTGTTGGAGGACTCCGCTTGCCCGTTGCCTGCAGGGTAGTATGGTGTCGAAAGTATTCTTTTGATATGCCACTTCTCAAAAAATTCAGTGACCTTCTTTCCCGTGAATTGGGGTCCGTTATCACAGCTGATCTCTTTAAGGAGGCCGAACCGGCATACAATGTTTTTCCACATAAAGGCGATCACTTTCTGTTCACGTATTTAAGCGAATGCTCCTGCTTCTACCCACTTAGAGAAATAGTCAGTTAAAACCAGAAGGAACCGTACATTACCCCGCCCTGCCGGGAGGGGGGCCACAATGTCCATTCCCCATTTAATGAGCGGCCAAGGTAAGGTGACTGAGTGGAGGTGTTCACCTGCTTGGTGAATCATTGGGGCGTACTTTTGGCATTGCTAGAATTTTTTCACAAAGTCTGCCGGCCTCTTTTTTTATGGTGGGCCAGTAATGCCCTACCCGTATGAGGCATCTAACCAAAGCCCAATTGCCAAAATGAGCTCCACAATGACCTTCTGGATCTCTTCAAAGACGCACCGCATCTGATTTGGGCTAATGCATTTCGCCAGAGGGTTGCCATACGTTCTCCTATACATATCGTTGTGGATGATGTTTTACCTGGCCGCTTACATTCTCAGTTTCGTAGCCTCTTTTTTATCATTTGGGAGTACGCCGTCCTGCAAGTATGTAACATACGGTTGCGCCAGTCCCAAGTCAAGTTTATGGTTCTTACCTCGATTTGGTCTAGCGACAAGTTGAGAAGGTGGACCACACTTCTGTCTCTGATTGCAATATTTTTGGTGGCTGCGGCTAGTTTGGTAAGACCGCCCGCCTCGGCGTTCTGTGATCGTGGGATCTGGTCGAGTTGACATTCGTCGAACTCGGGCAGCAACTTGCATATTTCGGTCTGATATTTCTGTAACCTTTGTTCCTGGATTGGAAAGCCCCTGTGACTTGGTTGACTACGAGTTGAGAATCACAACGTAGTCTTAACCATTTTGCCCTAAACTTGTGTGCTAGCCTTAACCCTGTAATTACGACCTCATACTCGGCCTCATTGTTAGTCATATCCGGGCACCTTATGGACTGGCGAATCACTTTTCACGTTGGGACTCGAGTACGAGTCCCAATCCTGATCCTGATGCGTTATACGCGTCGTTAATGTACAGGACTCAGAGGTCCTATGTTTGGGGTGAAGCATGGGCAGCTTCTCTTTCAACTTGGGGCATTACTTTTGCGCTGAAGTGGGCGACGAAGTCAGCAAGGACTTGTGACTTTATCGCTGTTCGCGGCTGATATGTGATATCGTGCTCGCTTAGTTCGATCGCCCATTTGGCCAACCTTCCTGACAGCTCGGGTTTATGCAAAATGCTCCTTAGGGGAATTCATGACGACCTAGATGGGATGGCACTGAAAATATGGTCTAAGCTTTCGCGAAACTATGACTAAGGCCAGGGCCAATTTTTCGAGGTGAGGGTACCTCGTCTCGGCGTCGACTAATGTTTTGCTAATGTAATAGATGGGAGATTGCATACCTTTATTTTCTCAAACCAGGACTGCGCTTACAGCTACTTCGGATACAGCAAGGTAAATAAGGAGACGTTCCCCGGGTTACAGCTTTGAAAGCAGTGGTGGTGACGACAGATATGCTCTCAACTCCTTCAAGGCCTGGACGCACTCAGAAGTCCATTGGAGGTTGTTATCCTTATTGAGTAAGCCGAAGAATCTGTGACACTTATCATATGATTGTGAAATGAATCTTGAAAGTGCGGCGATACGGCCAATCAACCTCTGAACCTATTTTTTTTATGGTCAAGTGTTCTGGTATCCCCTTGATGGCTTTGATATGATCAGGATTGACCTCGATTCCTCGCTGTGATTCCAGGAAACCTAAAAAATTTCTCGAGCCCATACCGAACGCACACTTTTCAGGGTTCAGTTTCATTCTGTATTGTCTGAGTATGTCGAAGGTCTCTCTTAGATGGTCGATATGATCTTCTTTCCTTTTGGACTTGACTAGCATGTCATCTATATAGACTTCCATTGTTTTGTCGAGTTAGTCTTTGAACATCCTCGTCACTAACCTTTGGTAAGTTGCACCTGCCTTTTTCAGCCCAAAGGGCATGACCCTGTAGCAGTACGTCCCCTGATGGGTGATGAATATGGTTTTCTCCTGATATCTTCTTCTTCCATGAGGATTTGATTATAACCTGAATAGACGTCCAAGAAGCTCAGTAATTCATATCCGGTCATTGCATCGATGAGTTAGTCGATATGGGGTAGTGGAAACGAATCCTTGGGGCATGCTTTGTTCAAATCATGTGAAATCTACGTACATCCGCCATTTCCCATTCTTCATCACCATGTTGGCGACCCACTGGGTACTTCGACTCCTTGATGGAGCCATTTTCCAATAGTTTTTCCACCTCTTCGCATACTGCGCCATTAATCGCGGAGTTGAACTTACGCCTGACCTGCCTCACTAGGGTGGAATGGTTAGACATTCAGCTTATGCGTGGCAATTTCCTTTGGGATACCCGGCATATCTGTATGGCTGAAAGCAAACAAATTCGCGCTAGTAGTTAAGAATTGACAGAATTTACCTGGTTCATAAAATTTGCAGCCGATGTAAGCTTTCTTGCTGTGATTGTTTGTTTCTAATTGAATGAGGTCGAGGTACTCTATGGTCGATTCCGCAGCTTCGACCATAATAGGGTCTCTGATGACGTCTTCGCTATCGTCACATATCGACCTCGACCCAGTTGATTGCTATGCCTCTTTTTCTTTGTCCTTCATTTGTTGAGTGACCATGCATTCTAGGGAGATGTGGCAGCATTCTCCAGACATACGTTGTTCCCCTCGTATACTGAATATTCCCCATGGAGTCGGAAATTTGATGACCTGGTGTAAGTTGGAGGGGATGGCCCTCATGGTGTGTATCCATGGTCGCCTTATTATGGTGTTGTACGTTGTGTCTTGGTCCATGATGTGGAACGTGGTTTCCAGAGTGACGCCACCGGCCAGAACGGGAAGTGTGATTTCGCCAGATGTCCGCTCGACTGCATTGTTAAAACCAATTAGCGTGATGCAACGCGGCACTATCTTATCTTCGAGTTTCATTTGTGCAAGTATTCGAGGGTGGATAAGCACGTGCCGCTCCCATCGTCTACCATAATGCGTCTCACATCGGTATCTAAAATTCGTAAAGTAATAACAAGGGCATCATAGTGAGGAAAATTCAAATCGTTGGTATCTGGCTTATCAAAGTTGATACTTTCTTTGAGTTCGTTATACCGTTCATGAGTGATTGACCGTTTGAGCCTGTGGGTAGTGGTGAACTTTACGCTGTTGATGGAAGCATCTTCGCCGCCACCGATGATCATGTGGGCGATGCGGGTTGGTGAGGGCGGTTTCGGCGGTCCTTGATGTTGTTCACATCCTCTGGCAAAGTTGGTCCTTCCCCGGTCGCTCAGCAACTCTTTGAGGTGTCCTTGTCGTAACGTATTTACGATCTCCTTCCTTAGGGCGATGCAATCTTCGGTTTTGTGCCTCGTTCTTGATGGAACTCGTAAAGGGCGTCCGTTTTTCTGGTACTCGGGTCTGACCTCATCTTTTGTGGCCACTTCACCTTTGGTCCGAGCTTCTCCAAGGCATAGAATAATTCTATAAGTGACACACAAAAGTTGTGAGCGGATAATAAAAGAGGCGTACCTCTTTTGTTCCAGTGAGTCCTTGTCCTTGATCTGAGTGGGACTTCTTCGTGGCGGGAGGAGGGCGCAACGGCCGCTCTAACATATGGTTGATGTCGTTCCCTATTTGGTCGTGGAACTGCGATGTCCCTTCTGGTATTATTTCTTCTATCTTTTCTAGATTCGGTCTGTACCGAGGTCAGTCGATGAGTTGGTCCATTGAGTTCGTCCTCGTCTGCTCGGACCTCGGCACAATATGCGTTTTGTATTTCATCCCAAGTGGTTGGGGGATACTTCATCAGTTGACTCAATAGCTTTCTAGTCGCCCTAGAACCGTCCCTGCTCAGCCCGCTCTGGAAGGCTGCAACTGCCATCCCTTCTGACACTTTCGGCAAGGTCATCCTTACTCGGTTGAAACGGGCGAGAGGGTCCCTCAGTCCCTCTCCCGGAGACTGCTTAATAGCAAATATGTCGTTCACTCTTGCCTCGGCTTTCTTGGCCCTAGCATGGGCCATTACGAACTTGTCGGCCATCTCTACGAAAGTTTCAGTGGAGCGTGCATGTAATTGTGAATACCATGTCAACGCTCCTCCTGTGAGGGTTTCACCGAATTTCTTCAACAAAATGGAGGATATTTGTTCTTTGGCGAGATCATTGTCTTTCACGGCAGTGACGTAGTGAGTCACATAATCTTCAGGGTCACTCGTGCCATCATATATTCTTAAGTAGGGTGGCATTTTGAAGGTTTTCTGTATGGCATGTGGGACTACATCATCACTGTATGGCTGCTCGACGAACCGGCCGGCGTCTCTCTTCGGCGACAATTTGGGGGCGCCCGGTATTTTATCGACCCTTGCCTTGTGTTCTTTCATTTGATCTCGGAGCACCTTTTTCTCGTTCTCCATTTCCTCCATCCTTTTCAAAATGGCTGCAAGAGCCTTATCACCTGCATTATCATTGACGTTGTGAGTAATACCTGTCGTTGGAAACGGGGGGAGTTGGTTCCACTATTCGTCCACCTATTGTATAGTACAAATCCTTGCATTTTCTACAGCCGCGTCCCGGACAGGCTTGTTGAGGACGGCAGTTAGCGCGTCGGTTAACCATGCTTCGAGGAGCTTTTTTATAGTTGGGGGCGTCTCCTCCCCCACAGATGTGGAGGCTCCCTTACCAAGGGATTTTGTGATGCTGTAATGAGGAGGCGGTGACCCATCTCGTCTAGGGGAGGCATTGGGCATTACGACTTCTTCTGCTGTTTCGCAGCTTTCATTGATGACGTTTATGAGGTTAGTTGGGAGGTCATTGATTATCGTCGCCCTTTCTTCCCTATTACCTGCCATGTTGGGATTTGTGCACACAAAAAAAGAAGATCTTGTTCCTATTTTCTTTTCTTCTTTTTTTTACGTTTGTGATCCGCGTCCATGATAGATCTAGAAGAAATTAAAATTTTAACTAGTGAAATCTCCACAAATTGCGCCAATTTGTTTGACCAAAAAGTATGGTTCTTGGCTCAAATAATTAAATCTATGTATAGGGGTTAAACCTAATTAACAATAATATTTCTACATGCGAGTTATGAAAGCATGAGTAGTGTTGAACAGATCTGGTAGAAAAATAATAACGGTGTGTGACAATCATTCCAAATAACATGAGTAATAAATGAGCATTAATAAATTGCATTTGGGTAAATAAAGAAATGGTTCACCCAATCAACGAGAAGCTAGATATTATTCCTCCTGACAATGATGAATAGCAGACAAATTCTTGAATGTTCTAATTATCCTCAGATCTGGTGGGAAGTATGGAATAATGTGAACAAGAATCTTGATAAAAAGGTGTTGTTTGTATCTTGGTAAGAGAGAGAGAATCTTTTTATGAAAGTGTGTTCTTACAAATGAATATCACATGTCCTACATCATTATCCCTTTTCCTATATATATGAGACATATCCTTAACAAACTCTAATAGTCGTTACACCTCCGTTAACAGTGCTCGACCTCGACCATTGTTGACATTTCGACCACGAATCTCGCTGCTTCCTGGTCAACCTCGACTGACCCTTCCCTTAGTGCTATCTTGCCCTAAATATTTTAGGGCAGATTTCGACCTATGCATTTGTTATATACAAAAATTATACAAATTTATACACTTTTTCGAAACCAAAATATTGCTTTTCCTAAAGTGTTAAAACTTGGAGACTCGGAAAGAAGACTCATCTTAGTGTTACCATACAAGAAAATAATAAAACTCTTATTTATTAGAAAGATCAAGTAATAAGTATAGAAATTAATAAAATTTTAAAAACAAATTATAAATTTTTAATGAAGCCAAATTTCTTATACTAAATAAAAGCCCTCTACCAGGAAACTAAAAATTGAGAAATTGAAGTAAAATTTGAGAATATTTGTTGCATTCTTAATGTCATCGAATAAGAAACTAATTACATATTGTATTAAATACGAAGGTCAAATAATAAAGGAAAATTTACATGAAAATACTGTTAGAGGAAGCACTTCTCACCTGCCTAACCCACAAATACAGTTTTCATCCAATAGCCCACAAACATTAATCAATTTTCTGAAAACAAGTCAAACTCGCAAATCTCGTCGGACTTCGTCAAGCCTTTACTCATTTTGATTACTTTTTTCTTTTACCAGTCTTTTCACGGCTAAATCAGATTCCGTTTTTTTCTTTCAATTTTATCTTTTCCTTTTTTCCATTTTCATTCTTATTTTTTTCTTTTACTTCCCTCTTCATATATTTCCTAAAAGTCACAATATCAGAAAGTTGAAGTAAAAAATATATTCATCCTTAAAGTCTATAATTTTAATAACTTTTTTTGCCTCTCTTTTGGTTTTTAATACATGAAAGAGATATTTGGAAAAAGTGAAGGTGACAAGATTCTTAAAGATCCTTTCTAATAAATTCTGCTTATTTTTATTTATTTTTTGGGCAAAATTCAAAGTTTTGTAACGGAAATTCTTATTTCGCTGTAAAAAATTAAAAATTACATTATTAAGAACTTCATATACATTATCATACATACACAATTATATAATAATACACGTTATCTGAAGGCAAGAAATCCAAATACTTTTTTACAATTATCTATGTTGTATAACTATGAGAATACACACAAATATATATGATTATACATGTTGAGTTGTCCCATATCGATGGGATTTGAGGTCTTTGGTCTCCTTATATGGTCTTGGGCAATCCTCATCTCATAAGCTAGCTTTTGAGATTGAGTTAGGCCCAAGGTCCATTTATCATGGTACCAGAGCCAGGCCCATCCCAATTATTGTTACCGATGTTGGGCCCCCATTTATGTTGTCCACGCTCCAGAGTCCAGGCCTGGGCGTGAGGGGGTGTGTTGAGTTGTCCCACATCGGTGGGATTTGAGGTCTTTGGTCTCCTTATATGGTCTTGGGCAATCCTTATCTCATAAGCTAGCTTTTGCCCAAACGAAAAAGTTGCCCAAAGGAAAATATTCCCATAATCTTTCATGGTATCAATTGCCTAGGGCACGATTCCTCTCTTCCGCTGCTATCCCCGCTATTCCACCTCATCATTGTTAGGTTTCTGTTCATCTTCTTCCCTGTCTCTTACTCATTCTTCTCGGCAATCTCCATGTCGGGTTCGAAGACCTCATTTCATCCGGCTCTTGCCGTCTCCAATATCAAAAATCATGTTTTCATTACTCTTGAGATGGAAAATGTCCAGTACTCTACGTGGGCGGAATTATTCAAGATTCATGCACGATCACACCGAGGAAGAAAAGGAACTATGGCTGACCCTTGATGTTACGGTTCTATCGTGGATATATGCTACCATATCAAATGACCTCTTGCACACCATTATTGAACTCGCTTGGAATAGATTGCGTGATAAATTTCAAGATAATCAACATTCCCGGGGTGACTCTTGAGCAGTAATTCTCCACCACTTCTTTGGAAGATTTCTCAAATGTTTCGGTATATTGTCAGCGTCTCAAATCTCTCGCTGATCAACTCAAGAATGTTGGAGCAGCGGTTTCAGATAGCAGAATGATTTTACAATTGGTTGGGGGCCTTGCAAAACCGTACCGTGGTATGGGTACGTTGATCAGTCAAAGCAACCCGCTTCCTCCTTTCTATCAGGCTAGGTCCATGCTTACGTTAGAAGAAGCGAAGATGGCCAAGGAAGCAGTGTTGGGATCCGCATCGGCGATGATAGCCGCGTCAGATGATGATACTCAAATGACTTCTGAGCCTACGGGTCATTCGAGGGGTCCAAAGCAACAAAAAGGCAAGAACAATGGCCGGAGATATTCAGGCAATGGTAATGGCCGCAACTCCGGCGGTGGAGGTCGAGGTCGGGGACACACCGGCGGTGGGGGTAGCCGTAGTAACGGCGGGCAGCAGCAGCCCTCTGGTAGACAGCAAGCCCCGTATTGGGGGCAGGGTCAATTCCATGGTTGGGGTTGGATGCCCGTCTCACCTTGTCCTTTCCCAACTCAAGGTTGGGCCAAGCCTCCTACGCAACAAAGACAACCAAGTCTTTTGGGCTCCAAGATCTCAAATCCCACCGATGTGAGACAACTCAACACATCCCCTCACGCCCAGGCCTGCACTTTAGAGCGTGGACAACATAAATAGGGGCCCAACATCGGTAACAATAATTGGGATGGGCCTGGCTCTGATACCATGATAAATGGACCTTGGGCCTAACTCAACCCCAAAAGCTAGCTTATGAGATGAGGATTGCCCAAGACCATATAAGGAGACCAAAGACCTCAAATCCCATCGATGTGGGATAACTCAACAATATATGATTATTCAAAGTATATATACAACATATACATCATTCTTCCTCCCTTCGGAAGTCATTAAAAGTGAGAAGAAGAAGGAAAGAAGGGAAGAAGAAGAAGAAGAAGGAGAAATTACCAAAAAAAGGAGATTTCATAACTTAGAATAAGAGACAAGAATTATAAGATATAACTATTCAATATTTTCTTTTTCTCCGAATGGGTTGTAAACCATCATTTCTTCATAAAGCAAAGCTGCACAACTAATAACTACCATGGGGTAATACGTGAACCATAAGTTTAATTCCAGCAGCAGAACTTTATGTATCAAAATTCGTCAAAATGCCAAAAGCAGTAGAACTTTAACAATTACCAAACTCAAGCAAGACACTAAACTCAAGTACCAGGAATGAATCAAAATATATGTGTATTCACCAACAATCAGAAAATAAAAGGATCCTCTAGTGTGAAAGTAGGAATTGGCTTATGCGAGCACTGTATTGAAAAGATAAAGACTACAAAGGATAGATCCGGCTGTCGATTGTTCAACAGTGTTATTTTGTAGAAGAGGAAGATACAGATGAAACGAAGCAAGGAAATCTAAAGAAGAACTCGACTATTTTTCCAGAGAGAGAGAGCAAGAAAGAGCAAGAGCGAATTGAACATGAAAGAGAAAGAGGGTGGGGAGAAAATCTGAGAGAGCAAATTGACTAGAATTATGAATTGGATTGGAAAAAAGTCCCCCACATAAAGAAAAAAAGAGTGGTGACAGTAATGTGGCGAGCTTTTAGCCAAAATTATCCCTTATGTTTAAGAGAGGGTCTAACTTTGTCCTTTATATATCAAGTTGAGCACTTATCGTCCTTTAAGTTTGAAATATTTGAGCATCTTTAGTCCATCTAACGAAAAAATCAACGAAGAGCTCAAATTGACGGAAAGTTGATGGCTTTTTCACAAAGAGTCTGAACGGAGCTTTCTTCTTCAAAAGAAAAGAAAACCAGAACGTTGTTCTTTAGAATTTCAGTTCATTCCCTAAAACTGCTCCTTGAACTCGTTAACTAAGAACCCCACTTCCCCATGCAAGACAAAAGCTTCAGTTGAGGAAACAATCAAAAAGATACTGCAAATAAATGGAACGGAGTATAGAAGGAAAATGTCTAGTTGTTTGTATTTAAGGACTTTCACTAATATTTAAAAATTTAAATTGGTAGTATGGGGATTGAGTTCTCAAATGACCACTTTATCTTCAGAACAAGCTCTAACTTTGCCTTCTAGACTTCTAGACTTCTAATTATATTTGATTAAAAGCAAAGGGAAGGAAGAAAATTATTTTTTGCATCTCCAAATTTTTCAGCCCCTCTCCAACGAGGAATGGTGGATGACCTTTGTTCTTTAGTGAATTTTATCAAATCAAGCAACGAATATATGTTGTATATATACTTTGGAATTGCTCGTGACGGTAAAATACACCAATTAACCTTAGAAAAATCATCTAATTGTAAAACACAATGACATAGAAGAATTCATTAGTTCTGCAAAATATGGTTCACTAGATCTGGTTCTGCAGAATATGAGTACTAAAAGTTCACTTTATCAAGGTCTGAAACCACCATTAGTTTTTAAAGTTTATGTTTGGGTCTTCTGTTAAATAGACTAAAAGTGCTCAACTTTAAATAAATTGAAAGGATGATTAATGCTCAAGGTGATATATAAAGGATAAAGTTTGACCTACACCCAATGATAAGGGATAATTTCAGCTAAAAACTCGTAACATGGCTAATCCATGAAAATAATTTTCAATTTAGATACAAACTGGACCATACCGGGTAGGAAGGTAAAATATAGGCCCAATTTGGTTAGAATATTGGGCCAACTGATAAAGAGAGTAATTTTTTCAATAATAAATACAAATAATAATATTTTAAATAATTAATTATAATTATAATATTATCCAACATGTAATGCACATCGACTAATGATAAAAAAAGTTAACCATTATTTTCTCAAATTTCATGCTTTTATGATTACTAGTTTAATTATTATTTCTTAGCAATAACTTTTTTTTTTTGAACATTATTACAAGGGATTTTTGTAACACTCCGTAAATTCGGACTAGGTGTGGACATGTTAAATAAGTATTAAGATGGCACATTGGACATATGAAGTCATATCGGGATGAGTATGGGCGAAAAGAGTTGTTTTGAAATCAATACGGAGAGTGAGGGGTATAAGATTCGATAAAATCAACTAAGTTTATGGAAGGTCTGTCTTCTATAAGGATTTCGTAAATATCGGTTGGGAATTTGGGAAAATATAACACATGAAAGTCCTATCCCTTTGAAATAGCTTTCTAACGATATATTGTGGAGTCCGAACGGATTTTTTAGCAAAATGTTATGTGTATTTTACTGGACAATGTGTAGTATGCGCGCCAGGGTGCGTGTCCGGATGGTCTCGTGCGCGGCTGTGCACTTGTGGCAGTGCTACTACCCTAATGCACGTCCAGGTGCGCGGTTGGGCCTTCAAGTGCGGGGGAGCGCACTCAGAGGGCCATTTTTAAAGCCCTACTTCTTCCCCCACACCCCAAAACACAAAAACTTGCTCTAGAAAAGGAAGCTCTCAAGAACCTAACTCCTCAAAGGTCCCTCCACCATCCAAGGTAAGTTCTAATGGTGATTCTAAGTTAATTTAAATTTCCCAACACCTTATTGACATAGTTAACCCTCCAAATCATTAGATATTCGATTGGGACATCATGGTTGAGAAAAAGAAACCCTAGAACTCGAATTCAAGAGGATCAAAATTCAAAAAGGTAATATCTTCCATCTCTACTTGATTACAGTGTTGGATTAATGATTATAGACTCTAGTTCATGAGATATGAGTTGATGAGTTTGATGGAAAAGCATGAACGGTTATAGATTTGGGTTGTTAATTGTTGATTATTGGTTAAGGGTGTTGTTTATCTTAGGGTGATGAAGAATGATATTAATTATAATAATTTGAGATTTTAGTATTATCTAGGAGCAAAATGATGGGTTGTTGGGTGTAGAAACACTATTAACAAGGACTATGAAGCTTTATGCCTATCAAGTGTTTGATAAAAGGCCTAAGTGGTCAAAACATGAGTATTATTGCTAATATGAAATCCCTTTGACTTATATTGATATAGATTAAAGTTGAAAGGGTTGGCGAATGTTGTATTACGCTCAAGAGCAGGAAGTTAAGGTATGTGAGGCTAGCTCTCTATGTTTGGGAATGTTAATGATTCTCCCTACGCTACATTTCTTTTACAACGTTACTAATTGCCTTAGAAGTATAGTTAAGCCTAGTTCCTTGAATAATTGCAGAACTTCTATTATCTAGCTCCATAACTTTCATTCTGAAGGTTGTAAGCTCAGTGCATAATCAATATAGACTTGGGTTTGATGCCCATGAGTCTCAGTCTAGATTACTCACTATGCCATAAACATTTGAAGTTTCAGTTTTCATAATCAGTTCAATAATCATGTCTCAGTCTAGTCCTATTCAGTATTCCAGTATCATGTAACTCAATATGATTCAGTATTTTAACATCACATATTGCAGTATAATTCTCAGTTCCTGAATATAAATCCCTGAATGTTGAACACATGTATTTGGGCCCAAGGTCGTAGTTTATATGCTTTATGCATATTTTGGCCTGAGGCCGTAGTTTATTGTAACGACTCGATCGGTGTTCTGAGCTCTAGCGCGTTGTTCGGCGGTTTGAGGTCTTGTGTAGCTTCACTCCAAGTATTATGACTTGTACGTGTGGTCGGAATTGAATTTCGGAAGTTCGGGAGTTGATTTGGAAAGAAAATTCTCATCTCAGAAGCTTTAAGTAGGAAGAGTTGACTAAGGTTTGACTTTTGAGTAAACGACCTCGGAATCGAGATTTGAAAGTTCCAATAGGTTCGTATAATGATTTCGGACTTGGGCGTACGTTCGGGTTGAGTATCGGTCACCCGGAGCATTTCAACGTTTATTATGCAAGGTAAACATTTTGAAAGTTTAAGAATTTCATAAGTTTGTCTTGAAGTGAATTTTGATGTTATCGATGTCCGTTTGGGATTCCGAGCTTGAGAATAGTTACTTGTGGTGATTTTGGTCTTAGGAGCGTGTCCGGATATTGATTTGGAGGTCTGTAGGTCATTTTGGCGTCAACTGGCGAAAGTTGGAAATTGGATATTTTTGGGAAGATTGATAGGGAGAATTTTTGATACCGGAGTCGGATTCCGATTGCGGAAGTGGAGTAGGTCCGCAATGTTAATTATGACTTGCGTGCAAAATTTGAGGTCAATCGGACTTGATTTGATAGGTTTCAGCGTCGAATGTAGAAATTTGAAGTTCTAAAGTTCACTAAGCTTGATTGGGGCGCAATTCGTATTTTTAGCATTATTCGATGCGATTTGAGGCCTCGAATAGGTTCATGTCATGTATTGTAACTGGTTGGTATTATTGGACAGGGTCCTGAGGGCCTCGGGTGAGTTTCGGGGTAGTTTCGGATTGATTCTCCTTGTTTTGTCACTGCTGTGCTGCTGTCTGGTTTCCTCCTTCGCGAACGGGAAGGGTCTCATGCGTTCACGAAGAGGAATTTTGGGGCTATTGGGAATTGGCCATCAGGAACGCGATGAAGGAGACGCGAACGTGAGGCAGAAGCTGGAAGCCTACGCCAACGCGAGCTGGAGGCCGCGAACGCGAAGAGGAAGGGAGAACTGGGGGCTATCAGGCGTTAAGCCTGCACGAACATGGCTAGTGGCCTGCGAACGCGAAGGGTAGTAGTCACAAGGCTTCCCGAACGCGACGAAGAGTTTGCGAATGTGTAGAGTAATTTGGAGGCTGAGATTTGAACGCGAAGAGGAGCAGGCCTGGGTAGACTGGTTTTAAAACGGGGTTTGGGTTCATTTCACCTATTTTCCACATGGCTTGGGCGATTTTTGGAGCTCTTCAAGGGGGTATTCTCGTCATCTAATGCAAGGTAAGTGATTCCCACCTATTGCAAGTTAGATACTTGGTTTATATATGGATTTAAACATGGAAATTAGTAGAAATTTGGTGATTTTGAAGAAAAACCTAGAAATTGGTATTTTTGAATTTTGACCACGAAATTGGACATGGAATTTGGGATAAGTTATATATTTGAGTTCGTGGTGTTATGGGTAAAGTTTATCTTTGAAAATTCGGAATCGAGGCACGTGGGCCCGAAGGTTGATTTTATGGACTTTTCGAGCGGAGTTGGGAATTATTTAAATTGATTAATTATGGGTATTAGAGTATATTTTGATTGGTTTTCACATTATTTGAATAGTTTTGGATCGACAAGTATCGGTTTGAGGTGTTAAAGTGGCGTTGGAGCCGGTTATGGAACTTCGGAGCGAGGTGTAAGTCTCTTTTCTAACCTTGTAAGAGGGAACTCATTCCGTTAGGAGTGTTTTGTTGTAAATTACTTGTGTGGGGAGCTACGTAAGCACTAGGTGACAAGAGTCCGTGCATAGCTATATATTCCATATGATGTCCGGGTAGTCTTAGGTTTACATCATGCTTTATTGACACTGTTATTTGATTATGCTTATTAATTGTCTTGAATAAAGCTGAGATTGAGGATTTCAAGAATTAAAGCTTCATTTTTAGACTCCTTACTTTTGGAAAGAATTGAAGAATTATATAATAACTTTGAGAAAAACTATGTTCACTCGTGTCGCAAGTATTTCTGCGAGTGAGGTAAATTTCACTACTCTTACAGGAGCGGGTCGTTCGTCTCGGCAGGTTAGTAGATGCATCTATGGTCCGTGCCATTCGACCCTCGGCAATACAGTTTATATATTTGTATGTTGGATCGGGCCGTACGACCTCGGCATAATTCGTGCGTAATAATTCTTGGAGTCCAATTATACTTGATATTGTTTCATTGGCTTGAGAGATTAATTTGTTAAATTATAGAAATTAATTTGGGATTTACTATCAGTGACGAAATTGTTTATTTATTTCTTGTTATTGAGTTTTCAGCTATATTTACATAATCCATGCTTAATTATAATTTCGATATTTTATTGTTAGCCCATAGTAAGTGTCGAAGTCGACCCCTCGTCACTATTTCTTCAAGGTTAGACTAGATACTTATTGAGTGCACGTATTTTACGTACTCATGCTACACTTGCTGCAAATTATGTGCAGGTACATATATGTCTATGGTCTTGTGGGCGTAGAGGCGCGGCTATTGCTGGGACTTAAGTGAGCTGCATCCCATGTTACAAGTCCGCAGCACACAGAGTCTCCATCAGAGTTATGTACATTCTCATGTCTAATTTGTATTCCAGACAGGTGTTGTATTTGATCATATTTCCTAGTTGATGCTCATATACTTATGACATCGGATTTTGGGAGTTCGTACTGGATGTTGAGTATGGTAGTTCACGTAATTATCATTGTTTCACCATGTAGATTCTATTTCAGATTATTTAATTAATGAAAATTATGATTTTAAAATTTTGCTAAAATGAGTAATTAAGTTGATTAATCATTGTTGGCTTGCCTGACGGCGATGTTAGGCGCCATCACGATCTTTAGCGGATTTTGGGCCGTGACAGCTTGGTATCAGAGCCAGGTTGGGTTCACTTAGGTCTCACAAGTCATGAGCAAGTCTAGTAGAGTCTTGCAGATCGGTACGGAGACGTCTGTACTTATCTTCGAGAGGCTACAGGGATGTTAGGAACACTTCCCTTCTTGATTTCCTCATCGTGCAATTTGATTTCTTTCGAGGCTTGTGCCTTTATTTCCTTCCTAGTCAGTCTTATGCGACACGAAGCGCTTGTTATCAATTGGGCATCGAGGAGTTGTAGTGGTACTGCAGACGTGGTGCAGTATGTTTTTCCCTACGTATTCGGGCAGACTATTATCGTCGCCTTGCAGAAGGATGTTCTTTTGTTCTAGCTCAGCATCCATATTTTTTATGGTTTCGAGACTGTACACAGATTGCTACGATGTTCATGCATCATTATCGCACGGTATTGATGTATTGGTGGGGTGCTCGTTTATGTGTTGAGGCAGTGAATGACTTGAAGAGAGGATTTCTTAGTGCATGATTTAGGGGTTCAGAATTTAATTCCAGCAAGGGAAAGGCAATCGGACTATAGATGTCTGGGTTTGGTTGATGGATTAACGAGACTTGGTATTTTCGAGCGTGGTGGAATTTTCATTGTGATGCAATCATCGTCCTTGTTTGAATGCATTACGGTTTTCCGGTGTTATGGTCTCCCTTAATTTTGCCTTCGGGGCAAGGTGTTGTGAGATGGTGCTGGAGGGGCGATTGCTAGGGATAGCGGTGTGCAGTGGTATAGAATCTAATTGGTATTTCTAATATTGATGGCTCGGGAAAGATGATCTTCGAAAAGGCTTAGAGTCGGTAACATTTTATTGGTTCAGGTGCTACAGAGATGCATTTTGATTTGAAGCAATATTGAGCAGCGAAGTATGAGGGAAGACACGGCAGGAAGTGTTTCGCGGTGGTTAAGTTACTAGCAGGCCAAGTATGAGAAGCAGACGTTGAGGAGTTGCTTAAAGGGATGGTTTAACCGAAGTAAGAGTGGTAGAGTAGCACATGGATTCTGTGGTAGGATAGCCGCGTGCCTTGAGAAAGTGTAGAATGATTTGGGAATCGTAATTAAAGGTGATTTGTCCTACAGGTTTAATTTGGAGTGATGGTTACTGTACGGAGAAAGATTGAATACGGCAGAAAGGAGTTTGTTTGAAATGAAGAGAGGTGTGAAGATCTGATTATCGTTTCAAGTGCAATATGACTTGACTTTGGAAGGCATTGCTGAACTTTCAGTTGATGTCAATAGGGAAGGAGCATACCTATACAACTGGTGGGCAAGCATAGGCTCGGGAGAATTTACTAATTCATGATAGTTGTACCCAGTGCAGCGTCTTTGGAAGATGTCGGTGAGGATTTCTACAAGTGGGTTATCTCATATGAGCAGGTTAGCGGTTGCATGGTATTGATGAAGCTTCTACGAAGAATTTTATTGGCTATCCGGTAGGAGGTCGAATATGTGATTATGGCTAGTGATTTAGAATGTTCATGAAATGTTTAACAGAGAGATTTCGACGAATTTGGCAGGTTAGTTGTGCGAGATCATGGTAATTGGGAAGGAGGAATCTTGATGGGTTCCAGGGTCATGAAAATGTAGCTTCAAGCTAAGTGGGGGAGCCCCACCGTCTATGATTGGATCACGTGGTTGTCTGCTTGTGCGGTTTCTGGTCATCGGTGTATTGGTGGGTTATTATGACTAAAGAAAGAAAACATCAGTAGTAATTCGAGCAAAGGATTTGAGGAATGTGTGCTATACTTGGCCTTATTGATTCCTGTTCAGGTTTTGGGAAGACTCGGAGTTTATGTCTCTTGTAGGGGGTTGTGTACAAGGAAAATAATTCAGTCGGGTGCTTCTTTGATAGGGTGTTCCCATGCTAACAGCGCACTAGAGTTTGGTTTATATTCGGGACCAAGTCAGAGTGGGTGACTCCACAGTGGTCCTAGTGGATTCAAGAATTTAAGTGTAGTGCCTAAGGACCTGGGATGTTCTATGTTATCATTGGGATGCAGTGCAGTATTGGAGGAAAGGAAGAAATAGCTTCGGAGTCGCGGAAGGTCTTGCAGAATGGGTGTACCAATTGGAGATGCTATTGTGCGCATAAGGAGAATATGAGATGCTTCATGAGTAATAAGACGATGTGGTCTCGTGATGCGGGTCACTCGGGATGAGTGCAGATTTGGTTCGTTACATTTGAATGGAGCTATTATTATTTCTAAGGCATGTCGAGAATAAATTGGAAGAAGTTTGGTCGATTAGTAATGGTTGAATCAGTATGATCAAGGCAGCGATCAATTTCTTCAGCGTGAAGTTATATATGTAACTTGTGGTTGTACACTTGGGCTTGAGCGCCATCACAACTTGGTTGATTTGGGAGGTATTTGATTCGAATGGCTTTATTGTGTAAATGGATTACGGAAGAGTTATGGCGGTCTAGATCACGACTTGAGGTTTGTATTTTTTGCGGTTTGAGAATTCAGTTGCGTGTTGTGTTGGTTCTTCTGAAATGAGCTAAGTGAAAAGGTTTCTAGCCAAGGAAGTGCTTATTCTACTAGTAGTTCAGGAGTTATGATGAGTCCTGGTAATCTCGTATAGCGGCATGATAGGTGCAGGGAGCGGCATGGGGAAGCTTTAAGTTGGAAGAGTTGACTAAGGTTTGACCTTTGAGTAAACGACCTCGAAATCGGGATTTAAATGATCTAATAGATTTGTATAATGATTTCAGACTTGGGCGTATGTTCAGGTTGAGTATCGGATCATCCGGGAGCACTTCGGCTTTATTATTGGAAGTTAACATTTTGAAAGTTTAAGAATTTCATAAGTTTGACTTGAAGTGGATTTTGATGTTATCAATGTTCGTTTGGGATTCCGAGCCTGGGAATAGTTCCATATGGTGATTTTGATCTTGGGAGCATGTCCGAACATTGATTTGTAGGTTTGTAGGTCATTTCAGCGTTAATTGGCGAAAGTGAAAATTGGATGATTTTTGGAAAGTTTGACCGGGAGTGGAATTTTTTATATCGGAGTCGGATTCCGTTTCCGGAAGTGGAGTAGGTTCGTAATGTCAATTATGATTTGTGTGCAAAATTTGAGGTCAATCGGACTTGATTTGATAGGTTTCAGCATCGAATGTAGAAGTTTGAAGTTCTAAAGTTCACTAAGCTTGAATTGGGGTGTGATTCGTATTTTTAGCATTGTTCGATGCGATTTGAGGCCTCGAGCAGGTCCGTGTCATGTATTGGGGCTGGTTGGTATGATTGGATGGGGATTCCGGGGGCCTCGGGTGAGTTTCGAGGTGGTTTCAGATCAATTCTCCTTGTTTTGTCACTGTTGTGCTGGTGTTTGGTTTCCTCTTTCGCAAACGTGAAGGGTCTCATGCGTTCGCGAAGTGGAATTTTGGGGCTACTGGGAATTGGCCATCGCGAACGCGATGAAGGAGACCCGAACGCGAGGCAGAAGCTGGAAGCCTACACGAACGTGAGCTGGAGGCCGCGAACGCGAAGAGGAAGGGAGAGCCGGGGTCTGCCAGGCGTTAAGCCTTCGCGAACGCGACTAGTGGCCCGCGAACGCGAAGAGTAGTAGTCACAAGGCCTCGTGAACGCGACGAAGAGGTCACGAACGCATAGAGTAATTTGGAGGCTGAGTAGACTGGTTTTAAAACGGGGTTTGGGTTCATTTCGCCCATTTTTCACACGGCTTGGGCGATTTTTGGAGCTCTTCAAGGGGGTATTTTCGTCATCTAATGCAAGGTAAGTGATTCCCACCTATCACAAGTTAAATACTTGGTTTATATATGGATTTAAACATGGAAATTAGTAGAAATTTGGAAACTTTGAAGAAAAACCTAAAAATTGGTATTTTTGGATTTTGACCACGAAATTGGACATGGAATTTGGGATATTATATATTTGAGTTCGTGGTGTTATGGATAAAGTTTATCTTCAAAAATTTTAAGAATCCGGGCACGTGGGCCCGACAGTTGATTTTATAGACTTTTCGAGTAGAGTTGGGAATTGTTTAAATTGATTAATTATGGGTATTAGAGTATATTTTGATTGGTTTACACATTGTTTGAATAGTTTTGGATCGACAGGCATTGGTTTGAGGTGTTAGAGTGGCGTTGGAGCCGGTTATGGAACTTCGGAGTGAGGTAAGTCTCTTTTCTAACCTTGTAAGAGGGAAATCATCCCCTTAGGTGTGTTTTGTTGTAAATTACTTGTGTGGGGAGCTACATACGCACTAGGAGACGAGAGGTCGTGCGTAGCTATATATTTGTGATGTCCGGGTAGTCTTAGGTTTAATCATGCTTTGTTGACACCATTATTTGATTATGCTTATTAAATGTCTTGAATAAAGTTGAGATTGAGGATTTCAAGAATTAAAGCTTCTTGTTTAGACTCCTTACTTTTGGAAAGAATTGAAGAATTATATAATAACTTTGAGAAAAACTATGTTCACTCGCGTCGCAAGTATTTCCACGAGCGAGGTAAATTTTACTAATCTCATGGGAACGGCCATTCGCCTTGGCAGGTTAATATATGCATCTATGGTCCGTGTCTTTCGACCATCGGCAGCGCACAGTTTATATATTTCTATGTTGGACCGGGCCGTACGACCTCGGCATAATTCGTGGGTAATAATTCTTGGAGTCCAATTATAATTGATATTGTTTCATTGGCTTGAGAGTTGATTTGTTAACTAATGGAAATTAATTTGGGATTTACTATCAGTGAAAGAATTATATTTATTTCTTGTTATTGAGTTTTCAGTTGATTTACATAATCCATGCTTAATTATAATTTCGGTATTTTATTGTTAGCCCATAGTAAGTGCCGAAGTCTACCCCTCGTCACTACTTCTTCGAGTTTAGACTAGATACTCATTGGGTACACGTGTTTTACGTACTCATGCTACACTTGCTGCACATTTTGTGCAGGTACATATATGTCTAGTGGTCTTATGGACGAAGAGGCACGACTATTGCGGGGACTTAGGTGAGCTGCATCCCAGGTTACGAGTCTGCAGTACACAGAGTCTCCATCAGAGTTATTTACATTCTCCTATCTAATTTGTATTCCAAACGGATGTTGCTTTTGATCATATTTCCTAGTTGATGCTCATGCACTTGTGACACCGGGTATTGGGGGTTCCTACTGGATGTTGAGTACGGTAGTTCACGTAATCATCATTTTTTCACCTTGTAGATTATATTTCATATTATTTAATTAATGGAAAGTATGATTTTAAAAATTTGCTAAAATGAGTAATTAAGTTGATTAATCATCGTTGGCTTGCCTGGCGGCGGTGTTAGGCGTCATCACAACCTTTAGCGGATTTTGGGTCGTGACATTTATGCTTTATGCATGTTTGGGCCTGAGGCCGTAGTTGATGTTTTATGCATTTTTGGGCATGAGGTCGTGATTATGTATACGTATACTTGGGCCTGAGGCCGTAGTTGATGTTTTATGCATTTTTGGGCATGAGGTCGTGATTATGTATACGTATACTTGGGCCTGAGGCCGTAGCTTGTATACATATATGTTGGACCCGAGTTCGTAGTTTATTCAAATAAATAGGTTGTTCATCATTCAGAACGGGGAGTATTCTTATCCTTACTTCTTTTGTTTAGTTCAGTTATCAGTTATCAGTTATCATTTCAGTTATCGGTTATCAGTTATCATTTCAGTTATCAGTTATCAGTTATTAGTTATTATTTCAGTTTCAGTTTTAATAGTTATCATTTCAGTTATTAATTATCAATTCTCAATTATCAGCTTAGTTTTAGTTTCAGCATTTATAATTTTTTCTTTCGGTTGCTTTACATACTAGTGCAATTCAAATGTACTGACGTCCCTTTTGCTCGGGGCCTACATCTCATGATGCAGGTAGTGATTTACAGGTTGACGGTTCAGAGCGCTAGGATTCTCGTACCGGCTATTTGGTGATCCCCAGTTCTTTCGGGAAATTAACATTACCTTACAATCTTCAGTATTTTCAGACAATCAATGTTTTCAGTACTTCATTAGAGGCTTCATAGACTAGAGTAACAGTTAGACAGAGTAGCAAGCTTTTCATTTTATGCAATGTTGGCTACAAATATACTTCAGACTTATGTTAGTGTTCCCGCACATTAATTTATATCATTCATGCTTTCAGTGTATCACCATGTGTTAGTTTATCTTCCGCTTTCAATATGTTATGATATCACAGTTGATTCAGCAGCAAATTGGTTCGCTCGGTCCCAGTAATTAGGTACCAGGTGCCATATTACGTCCACGCCCAAATTCGGAGCGTGACCCAAAAGGAGGCCTTCATGTTTACGAAGTGCACGGCATATGATCTAATTCTAAGAGGGGATCATTTGGTTTAATGATAAGCTATATATAAATTCAAAAATAGTAATATACGAATAATTTACTTTTTTAAAAAAATAAAAGTTTTCTTTTTTGTATGAGTGTTAGTTTTATCATTTTATTATTTCTTATGCATCTTATTAATATTTAGTTTCGTATTCCATATTATATTTCACAAAAAAATAATATATAAATTCACGCCTAATTTATTGAGATATTACTATTTTGATGAAACATAAATAGCAGACGAATGTTGTTAATATTGATATTTATTTGGAGATTAAAATATTTTATATACTATGATTTTTTATGGAAAGATTATACTCCTCTAAACCATGATCGAACCAAAGGAATGGAAATATGTTGAGATCTTGTTTGGGCTGCCCAGTCGTGATCGATTCGGTCCAATGCTTGCAAGCCCAAACAAACTGAGACGTCCACAAAATTCATCATTACCTTTTTCGTTCCTATACAATATTTGAAACTTATTTATCAAAATTATTCTAGATTTGCATATTACCCCCTAACTGTGTTTTGCTTACTACTAGTTATATGATAGGTACGTTGAGCGTGTATTCCGTCTCAATAAGTATATATTTTTTAAAAATCACATAAATACTATGTTAACTAATTATATTTGAGTTATAAAATAAGTTTAAGAAAAAAGCGTGAGTTACTGAAAATAATAATTATTGATTTTGTTTAGCAACTAAATAAATGAAGAAACAGTAATAATAGAAGTCCCCAATCATCTTAGTCAATATTTTCAACTTAAGATTTATTCATTACTATAATTTCACAAGTTCTCGTGTTTCTTTATATTTTCATCAAGAGCACATAAACTCTCGACAATTTAAGAATATCTTTTGAAGTTTTTTTGAGAAATATATATTCTTAAGTTTGTTCTAAAAAACACACAGGATATTCATCTAATTGACAAAAGATGTTTTTTTTCTCACAGGCAAAATGTGAATTATTCTTTTTTTTTAATTAATAAGAAATACTGTAAAAATTATAAAACAACTAAAAATATAAATAATTTTTGAGATTTTGGCCAAACAGGCCCATGTTCAATCAAGGTTCACAATTAAAAATACCAAAATAAAGATTTACTTGTTGAATACGTTAATGCAAAAATTTAATTATTAATATAAATACGTGAATGCAATATTTAACTACTAATATAAGCACGCGAATGCAAAATTCAACTACCATAAAAGAAGTTGTTCAAAGAAGAATCTAAAAATTCTTAATTTTATAGTTGCTGCTCGAATAACGTACAGTTTGATGATGAAAACGTAGAATTGTAGCTTCTTTTTTAAAAAAAATTGGGTATATAATTTGAAACAGGAAAGGATTTATATAAAGTAAAATAATGCATAGTTTAATGATTTAGAAAATAAAGACTCCAATACCAAAAAGAAAATTAGTTTTTACCTAATATTTTTTGAAGAAGTAATCTGTCAAAAGTTTAATAACTAAAAAACTTCCTAAATACTTTCCTTTAAAGTGAATAAAATTTTCCTAAGTTAGTTGAAAGACGAAACTTTTTTAGTTTTAGTTGAATAACGAAAACTTTCCTAGTTTTAGTTGAAAGTGTTTAAATTTTAGATCTAAAAGAAATTGAAAAACCAAAGTTTTAACTATTAGATTAATAATTAAATGATTGTTCCTAAATATTAGGAAATTAATTAAATGACTATTCCTAAATATAGTAAAATAATCAAGTTACTATTTTATCCCGTGTGAACTCTATTTTAAAGGGGTAAAAAAGACGAACGATATTTCGCTAAGCGTCTTCGTGTTTTTAATATAGTAATAGATTTATATACAATCTATTATTAGTGCCTTAAATTAGGAGATTCAGTTACACCCTTTTTCTTTTTTCTCCCCTCTCCTCTTTCCTTAGTCTCTGCCACCTCTCTTCATATACAATCCATTATTAGTGCCTTAAACTAGCGAGATTCAGTTATACCTTTTTTCTTTTTTCTCTCCTCTCCTCTTTTCCTATTCTCTGCCGCCTACGAATTAAAAATAAAATTTCCTACAAATTTAATATAAATTTGATACATCTACAATAGTATATAAACTCAAAAAAAATTTAATACTGCTAGTTATATAGTATGCAGCTTATTTATAATTTATCTACAACTTTTATACTTATTTTTACCTAGTTAAATATAACTACAACACTATACAACTTAAATACACTTTTCATATAAATATATTTTTTTGCATGTATTTTGTATATGATTTGTATATATTTTGTATGTAGTGTGTTTCCTTCCTCTCTGAAATTCCAACCAAAACACTCCTAATATAATTTTGATACATATCGCAACAACTTTATGTAAAAGATAATATTTATAACTTAAATACAATTTCATACAACAATTTATACATTATATAATTATTTTTCAACTTTCGTACAATATTCAAATAAAAAATATATATAACTCCAACATAATACAACTTAAATACAATTTACATATAACTTTAATTACAATTTTGTATGTATATTAAATGTCATGTGTTTTTCTTTTTCTTCTTCGAGTTTCAGTATGAAATCCAGCCAAAATAACTCTAATCTTTACCAATCGCCCCCAAAGTTGAGATATAAACTCCAAAGAATAATCTTAATTGTTTGGACTCAATCCAAAAAAATAATATTTTTTAAAAATCCAAATTCGAATACAAAGCTTCGAATCTTTTTAATAGTGGTGGAGAGTCAAGCACCTTCAAAATTTATTGATTGACAATTTCAATTCGAGCACGAATTGTGCAACATGAAAGGAAATTGATAAGTTAAAACTCTATAGTAAAAAGATTGATATATATTTATGAATTCCCTAGGAAAAAAAGGATAAAATAGATGAGAAAATCGAAGGAAGAAAAATAAAGTTGGGGAAAGAATAGAGAATGTGATACATATATAAATATATATATATATATATATATATATATATATATATATATATATATATATATATATATATATATTTATATATTTATTTATCACTAGTGGGTTGAGCTATTACACGTATATTATTTATTCAATTTCTAGTATAAATGGATGCTCATTAATTCTAATTTGTATATAATTGGTAAATCGCATATCAACTTGTAATTAAGTTAAAAACTAAACAGTGAGGATTAAGGGTCGCTAACGGTCCGGTTCACTCGACCGGTTTCGGACCAAAAATCGGCCTGGACCGGTCCGGACTGGTGGAAACCGGACCATTTATTGGCTTGGGGTGCCGTTCACGGTAGCAGGTCGGTTTGCCCTTTTGAAACCGGATGAATTTACGGAAAAAAAAGGGTCGGAAGCGGACTGGACCGGTTCGCAAAAAAAAAAAAAAAAAAAAAAAAAAAAAAGAGTTTCTGCCAATTTAAAAACTAGCCATTGGCAGCGACTCTATTGAGCTAATAACCATTGTCCAACAGCCAAAAACGGCCATTTCACCCCATAACCACCCCTAACTATTTTTTTCCTATAAATACCCCATTATTTCGTCATATTTTTCACAAAAATCATCCAATTCTCTCTAATTCCCTCTAATTCTCTACAATATTGCTATTTTGCTACTTTGGCTATTTGTGTAAATTATACAATTTTGATTCTTTATCAACTTTTAATTGGAGTTGCTATCAAGTGAAGGTTCAAGTTTCAACTTCACCTCAATTATACAGTTATATTTGGTTGGTCGTTTCTACTCCCTACTCTTTTATTATATTTTTGTCATATATTTATTTTATTTGCTATAATTATGTTTCAAAGAGGTTCAATTAGAACTACTAGTGGGGGGCGGGTACGTGGTCGTTGGTGAAATAGGGGTAAAGGAATTGCTGGTAGTTCTAGTTAGCACATAGATGATTCTCGATATATCATGATTTTAGCTCTAATAATCCACTTGATTCTCAACACATAGAAGCGCAATATAAATATGAAACTGGGGTTAATTTAGAAGAACCACATGAATTTCAAGCTAGTCCACCTGAAGTTCAGTCTGACTTGCCTCCTACTAGAGTCTCGGTTAAACGTAAGGACAGATTTGAGGTGTGGGAATTTGTGCAAAAGAAAGTTAAAAATCAGACGACTGTATGTGGTCTTTGTGGAATGGAGTGGGTTTTCAGAACTGGGGGTAATGAAGGTGGGACGGGTAAAATTAGGACTCACTTAAGAAATACACATCCTAAGGAATGGTCAATGCGCGCCGAGGGTATTTATTTAGGAATCGAACATAGGGGAGTAGCACATGATGAATCCTCGGGTATCCAAGCGAAAATTAACCAAACAACATGAGAGATTCTTACTTATGATAAACAAAGGGATAGGGAAAAAATTGCTAAACTTGTTGCGGTAGAGAGTTTACCTTATAGTTCCTTCTTCTACTGGTTTTGTTCGTTATATTCAGGCTACATATAATCCTTCTTTTAAAGGTTTTCCAAGAACTACTGTTAAAAATGATATTATTAAATTTAAGAACGAATATAAAGATTATTTGCGATATTTATTTGATAACTTTGACACTAGAGTATGCCTTACTACGGATATGGGTCGTTCCACAAATAATTGTGACTATATTACAGTTACTGTTCATTGGATAGATCCTGATCGGGTATTTCAAAAATGTATTATTGCTTATAAAGTTGTTGATGAACCATACACGGGCAATTATATTTCCAAAACAGTTTCATCAATTTGTCGTACATATTGTTTAACTAACAAAGTTTTTAGTATTACAGTAGATAATGCTACAAACAACGCAGAAGCACTTAGGAACTTGAGACCTATTTTGAACCCCCCTTTTGAGGAATTTTTTCATGTTAGATGTGCATGTCATATTTATAATTTAGTAGTAAAAGATGGTCTTGGCTTGTTTAACCACATTATTGAAAAGGTGAAAGTAGCTATTTCTTTTATATTTAGAAATAAAAATCAAGAAAGAAAAAGAGAATGGGAAAGAAAATGTATAGAATTAGGAATGCTGATTAGGAGACTCCCAAAAGAAGTTTGTACTAGATGGAACACTTCATATGATAACTGTTGCTTATGAATATAGAGAGCCTATTACTCAAATGTATAATAAGTATTTTATGAAACTTTTTCACCTTAAAGAGGACGATTGGAACCTTGTTCAACATCTCCTTCAGTTTTTAGAAAAATTCTATCATGCTACTTTAGAAGTTTTCGGACAATATTATCCAACTACTCCTACCATGTTATATTATATGGTTGGAATATTTGAATTATTAAAATCATATAGGCAATACGAAGAATATAAAATGGTTGTAGAGGCTATGATTGAAAACTTTAAAAAATATTTTTTCTCAATTCCCCAACTCTTTTACATTGCTTCTATGTTGCATCCTGCATTTAAACTTAAGTTAACTGAACGACTTGTTAGAGAAATATATGCAAATTTAGAGATTACACCTGTTGAAATTGCGACTAATAAATATCCAAGTGTAGAACATGCTTGTGCTAAAGTTCTTTCAGATATCCTGGTTGTTTTCGCAAAGTATAGAGCTTGGGCAGACACTGCTACACCAACTGCACCAATACTGTCAAACGGTGAAAGTTCTTCTCAAATGGGCAAAAGGCATGCGGGGATGAGCACTTTTGGAGGACTTGATCAAAAGTTGCTTTCAGAATAAGACGAGTAGGGGGAGGAATATAGTGAGTTCCAAGTATATTTAATTCAATATCCAAAGAAACTTACAAGTTTTGGAACTCAAAATTTATTGGATTATTGGAAGAGTCAATAATCGCAGTTTCCAATACTTAAAAAATGGCCCGAGATATATTAACGATAAAAGCTTCATCAGTTGCATCGGAGAGCGCTTTTAGCCAAGGAAGATTTCAAATTGGAGATCACAGACATTTGTTGAGAGAAGAGGCAATGGAGACAGGAGTTTTATTCAGGGATTGGATCAGAGTAGAGCGAAGAAATTTTGGAATACCAGAACTTTCTCAGAAAAAAGACAAAGCGTATCTTGATCAAAATTTGGGCGACAGAACAAGTGAAGAAGGGAGTCAAACAGGCAATGAAGTAGAAGATGAAGAAGAACAAGACGAAGATGATGAACCGGAACAACAACCAGTTCCTAAAGAAAAGCCTACGGCTATCTTAAAAAAATTAGCCAGTATGTTTAAAAGAATGTAATTTTCTACATTAGAATACACTACAATAAAATTGCTCCAAATCTTGGAATTCCATCACAAGTTCACAACTCTTGGCTTTTTTTTTTTTTAAATTTATTCTTTGCGCAAAAATACTACAATTAGTTACTAGTTTCTAATTGATTCAAATTTCAAGGTTTGAATCAAATTTTAAACTTTGAAACTAATTCAAAGTTTGAAAGAATATTACAAATTTTTTAATTCTAAGTTTAAACTTTGAAACAAACTAAACATTTCAAATATATATACAAAGTTAGTAATATTTTATTGTTATATTTTTAAAAACTTAAAATTATCTATCACTACAATAAAATTGCTCCAAGTCTTGGAATTCCATCACAAGTTCACAACTCTTGTCTTCTTTTTTTTTTTTAAATTTATTCTTTGCGCAAAAATACTACAATTAATTATTAGTTTCTAATTGATTTAAATTTCAAGGTTTGAATCTAATTTTAAACTTTGAAACTAATTCAAAGTTTGAAAGAATATTATAAGTTTTTTAATTCTAAGTTTGAATTTTGAAACAAACTAAACATTTCAAATATGTATACAAAGTTAGTAATATTTTGTTGTTATGTTTTCAAAAACTTATAATTATCTATCACTACAATAAAATTGCTCCAAATCTTAGAATTCCATCACAAGTTCACAACTCTTGTCTTCTTATTTTTCTTTTTTAACTTTATTCTTTGCGCAAAAATACTACAATTAATTACTAGTTTCTAATTGATTCAAATTTCAAGGTTTGAATCTAATTTTATACTTTGAAACTAATTCAAAGTTTGAAAGAATATTATAAGTTTTTTAATTCTAAGTTTAAACTTTGAAACAAACTAAACATTTCAAATATATATACAAAGTAAGTAATATTTTGTTATTACATTTTCAAAAACTTAAAATTATCCATCATTTTAAATAAAAAATAAATTAGAAAAAAAAATCCGGCCAGACCGGACCGGATCGAAAAAACCGGTCTACCGGTAGCCGGTACCGGTCATGGTCCGGCTTGCATCATATAGGACCGACGAACCAGATTAGTAAGACCGGTTTGGTCCGGTCTTGACGCCCTTCCGGTACCAGACCGGATTGGACCACTACCCACCCTTAATGAGGATAAATAAGTTTTTAATGTAGTAGATATAGGTAAAAATGGTGCACCAAATAAGATAAATAAACATAGAGACAGTCTAATTAGCATGGGAAATTAATTTTCTATTGACTTTTATGAAACGAAATGATGAAATAATCAACGGAAGAACAAAATTTTGACGTTTTTCGATTTAAAATTTTCGTTCTTTTGAATTAAATGTTTAACCTAAAAACTGATTATAAGATTGATTGATTAATTAAATTTATCAAAAAAATAAAAAATTACAAGACATGTCCCACAACAGGATTGATTTTGGCGAAATATCTTCATTTTTGACGATTTTTTTCTTTTTGACTTGAGCACCATGATTTGTTAAATATTGTGAGCTTGAAATTCTTATTTGGTGGTGAAAAATATAAGCTAATGATTATTGTTAAAATAGGTAGAATATTGATAATTTGCGCTTAAATTTTTAATTCAAACATAAATTTAATAATTTACTGTAAAAAGCTCAAAATTTCATTGTGGACCTTAAAAAGTATTGAAAGAGACAAATTGGGTCTTTTCTTTTTTTTAATTTGGTATTATTTGACCAAATTAGTGAGTGGGTATTATTTGTGTTGGTATTTGAAAACTTTATTTCAAAGATCATTTGGTGAAGATTTTGAGTAGTTCGATCGGAATTGAAACTGAAAATTCAAATAATACTTTGTTAAAACGACATAATAAAATTATGTCAATCGGGTAGTCTTCGATAAACAACTTAACAAATAGGTAGAGTAAATATATCATAAAATCTATCAATCCAGTAGAAAATTAGTGAAGAGCAAAATCATGCCCGACGTATAGACTTTGATGAATAATTTAACAAATATGTAAAATAGATATAGCATAGACACTATTAATCTAGTAGAAAAATTCTTGAAGCGAAATCATACCAACCGGTAGACTTTAATGAACAATTCAATAGATATATAGAATAAATATAGCATAAACTCTATCAATTCGGTAGAGAAATCCGAATGAACAATAATTGTGTGTGTGTCCGGGAGCTAATTTTTTTAAATACATCTAATTTTAGAAACATTCAGCTAAGATCATCTCCTTACGGAGCCATTCATGTCAATCTCCCTAAAAATAAGGTCATAAGCAATCGTTTCGCTTTGTAGGAACTGATCTTCATGAATAGAAAATTTAATCAGATAACTGTATAAAAATAGTATGAAAAGAAAGAGTTTTTATTTATTTATATCCTTCCATAGCGCGAGAGCGATTGAATACATAGCTTGATGCAGGATTTGTTGTTAAATTCATAAAACAATGTGAGTATGAAGAATTTAGTGGCCTGCAAATGTTGAGGAGAGGAAGTATTTTTAGTGAAGAATAATGTAATTGTTCCCTAAAATCATGCACGCCTCTTATGAGTATTTTCTGCTCGTTTCATACGTCAGACCTGACTGATTAGTAATTGCTCAGCAATTTTATATAGAATCGTGAATATTTCAAAACCTGTTCGTTTGATAATCATCTTATCCGGATATTAGAAACTTTTTGAATGATCATTTTCGAATGACATTGGAATCCGATGTAAACATTTATGGATACAATTCTTCTGCTAACCTTCCGGCTTGACGTACTGAGTTGGACCTATCTGATTTGGAGCTGATTAAGTATCGTTTGCCATGTGTCAATTATTACGCTGTCCACATGGTAGGATCGTATTTTGTTAATACATTACTGAATTCTAACTTAATAGCTTATACATATTAAATTATTTTTTAACTTAAATACAAAAGTTAAATTTAAATCACTGGGTTGTATTGTAATAATTTCATGTACTCTTAACTCCGCCGTGAAGAAACTGTAGTCATTTGCAAATATAGAAACATAACTCCCACCCTAAACGCTACGTCAAGAAATGGTCATTATTCACAATGGGCCATGTGCCATGTCCATAACGGTACCCCTAACACTTGATTCGATGTCTCGGACCATAAACGTCTAAAACACGACCACATGAATATCCGAAACAAAGTAAACGCATAGGTGGACCCCGCCAATCATTTCCCTTGCAACCCAATTTGAACTGCCGAAATATCGGTTATATTTACTATTACCATTAATTAATTACACTAATTACTAATCTTTGACTAATTAATAATTCCCATTACCATTTTCCTTTGTTTCCCCTTTTAAACCTTCTTCAAAAACCCCTCCAAAACGCTCAAGCATTTAAAATTCTCAAAAATATTCAGCCGAAAAATATAAAATATTGAAAATGCCTGCAAAATCACGAGACCAGCTCATCTCTTCTCTGTAATAATCAAAATCCAAAATTTTCAAACCCTACACCTCAACTTTCATCAGATCCACAGTCAGATCCGCTAATTTTTCTATTTTTTCCTTCCGATTTAAATCCGCATTGTGCAATAATCAAATTTGGAATTACGAAAAATTTCAAATTCGTGAAATTTCCTATCTGATCGTTGAATTTTCGAGGATTTTGATTGTTTTTGCAATGTTTTGATTTGTTATGAGAATCGACATTGTTTGTGTTTATCGGTATATTGTTTCCAATTTTGAGAAATGACTTCGTTGACTGGTGTTAGCGAGGAGCTCGGGGAAATCGAGGGACAGATTTCGGATATTTTCCGAGCTCTTTCGTAAGCAATGTTCTTTTCTGCTTATCCAATCTAAGTAAAAATATAATGTATGAGTGTGAGGTGAATGATGTTTTTTTTTTTGTTGTTGTAGAAATGGATTTCAGAAATTGGAGAAGATTAAGGATTCGAATAGGCAAAGCAGGCAGTTGGAGGAGCTAACAGGAAAGATGAAGGAATGTAAGAGGTACTCATTGCAGATCCTCTTGGTGATTTATCAATTTGTTTAACAATCTGCATTTGCATTTACTGCAAGTATATTAGGAAATGATGAGCTTTTATTTTGGATATAGAAGAAATATTTGATAGTTTTGCACCTAAGGGTGTGACCTAGTAGTCAATGAAGTGAGAGGAGAACCATGAGGTCTTAGATTCAAATTACCGCGAAGTCAAAAATATACTATGTGATTCCTTCCTATGTGCCTAAGCCATAATGAGTAGAGTTAACCGACACATGTGTTGCTAAAAGGTAGCAGGTATCCGGTGGAATAGTAGAGGTGTGCACAAGCTAGCCCGGATACCACCGTTATAAAAAAAGAAGGAACAAAGAGTATAGGAATGGGTGTACTTTATTTCGGAATGGTGAAGAAAATTTTGATCTTTTCGCTTCCATGAATAGGATTTCAGACAGAGAAACTGTCAATAAAAGGTGCTTACTTCCCAATGTTACTAATAACAACACTACTAAGCCTTAGCTTTGGTGGGCAGAGTTCCCCGGTATCTCTGCTGGTGGGAGGTAGGAGGTACCCAGTAAAACAGTCAAGAGGCGTGCAAGCTGGTCCGGGCAACCACTGTAATTAAAAGTAATAATAACTACTAGTAGTACCTCTCTATTTTGAAGTAGTTGGGTGGCTGTACGGGTCCTCCATATCCATTCCACTTCAATATTATGAGGATTTGTCATAAATTGACTAGTTTTACTCTTCCAGTCAACCTCCGCAACCCGTCCTTTATCAGAGCTGGCTTTGGATTGGTATTGTAAGCTCATATAGGATGCGAAGCTCAAGAAGGTGGAGTTTATTACAGTTCAAATTGTGTTCAAACGATACAACACTATGCCCAGTGAAATCCCATAGTGGGGTCTGGGGAGGATAGCGTATACACAGACCTTACCTCTACCTTGTGGAGGTAGAGAGGCTGCTTAAACGAGACATGTTTTGAATTTAAAAGAAACAAAATTTACCTGTCAGAAATTGTCACGTTCCAGTAAATGGAAAAATAGTGTAATTTAATATCATAAGCCACTAACTGAAGAGCCACGAGGTTTTTAGCTGATGTAGGAACATCTCCTTGTAAATCTCTTGGATAAAGATGGAAGAGAATTGACTTTTGCTTCTTAGTTTTTGCAAATTCTGATAAGCCCTTTTCAGAACTCTGATTAGTGAGATCAATATAAAGTTGTTTCATGTTGATGAACTATCGCGGTTGATCATTCAATGAGGTACCAAATCACTACGATTACTTTGTCAGTCTTAGAGGATCTAAACACAGTGTTTTGCATAAACTCCTTTTTATTTATTTATAAGATTGCATAAAATTCCTGCTTAACAACTTAGTATTTTAAGATGTACATGCCAAATTGTATTGCTTGTTCCTGTTTGATGCCACCAGATGGTTAGTGTTATGTTCTCGAGACATCTAAACAGGATGAAGAACCATAAAAATGTTGGATTTTATTTCCTGTAAAAAGAAAATATTGGATTTGATTTACTTTACATTGTCTTGTTTTTTTTTTCCTCAAAAAGTTTTGATCCAAATGAAAAGGCAAAGCGTTAAAAGTATTTCTAGTGGTAATTGCCGAATGGAGTCCTTGTAGTCAATTTGGGATTCTGACAAGCATGCAAGGTTGATTTGGAGAATTGTTAGTTGCTTTCTCCCTTTATTTTTCATGAAATTCTGGTAACCGAACTATATTGATATGCAACCATGCACTGACAGACAATTAATTTCGTGCAATCATAAACTAATTACTTCGACAGGCTTATCAAGGAGTTTGACAGAGAAGTAAAGGATTTGGAATATAAAAATGATGCTGACACAACCAAGATGCTGAATGAGAAAAAGCAATCAATGGTCTGGTTCATTGGAAAGCTTTTATATAATATTTATGCCACAACGAATGGATCTGTTTTTTCTGAACTGATGTTGTTTTTTCTATCTTCCTTTGCAGATCAAAGAGTTGAACTCTTATGTTGCTCTGAAAAAGCAGTAAGTGCTTTTTGGGTAGCTTTACTCATCATCTAAAACATCATTTTAATAGTCTGCTGATTCTTGAACTGCTTTGCTTTTCCTTAACTTAAGATTCATCGCCAAAATATATGCTTTCTTCAAATATCTTTGCACAGAGCGATTATACTTGTTCTGTTCCAGAGCGAGTTTGTTAGCACCTTTACAATTATACGAGTCTTTTCTTACCCACCATCAATGT
This sequence comes from Nicotiana obtusifolia, assembly GCA_002018475.1. Taxonomy (NCBI): domain Eukaryota; kingdom Viridiplantae; phylum Streptophyta; class Magnoliopsida; order Solanales; family Solanaceae; genus Nicotiana; species Nicotiana obtusifolia. The sequence continues at coordinate 102,325 of MCJB01003525.1, read as the reverse complement.
TGTAATGGAATTTTATATTGTTAGCTTTGTCTTGTTGAAATTGAATGATCCTTTCCACTTTCCCGAAAAGTTCTATTGTACATTTGTAATTCCTTAAATCCCGGATGCCTCGTTAAAGTTTGACGGTAGTGCTGGTGAAAGAAAGTGGCTGCAACACTTCAAACAGTATTTCCATGAATGTGCCTGCAAGATTACAAATAGGAAAAAAAAAAATTTCTACCCTCGAGTCTTGAGGCCCACAAATGAACCTAGGAATAGCAGCAGAGTTAGAGTCATTAAATTTAACAACTGATAAAAACATAGTAAGTCACTTGTATATTTGCATGAAGTTCTTGACTTGGACATAGTACAAGGTATCCAGCTTATTTATGAGTTAATTAAATTCAATATACTCCTTAGATATGTGACACTAGTTTAGCAAATCAACAATAAACTCTGTTTCAGGACTTGGATTATACATGTTAATAGTTAGTCTTCACTCAAGGATGGTTAAAGATTAGGACACTGTTTGCCCGTTGGTGAACATGTAGAAGTAGCACTTACGTTTCTTATGAAGTAAACTAGAACTTATGCTTGTATCGGACGAACAAGAAACCCCCAACTTTTTGGTTTTATTGTATTATGTTATTTCTCTTTGGTTTCTGAATCATAGACTTAATTTTTGTGTCTGTGGTTCTCTAGATACGCAAGCAATATTGAGAACAAGCGAGTAGATCTTTTTGAGGGTCCTGGTGAAGGGTTTGCTGAAGAAAATGGCTTGCTAGCTTCAAGTAAGCATATCTTTCACTTTTGTACTTTTAATTTTATACATCCTTCATTTATCTTAACATTCTGGCCTTTTGTGCTGCAATTTGAGTTTTGACATAAATTATGCTTTCTTTTGGACTGAAGTGTGCTGTATTTCTTCTTGGCTCTCATCTGGTTATTAGTAGTTCTGTCTTTTTTTTATTGTTCTCACTTGTTTCTCAGCTGAAGAGCTGGTTTCAAGGTATCTCTTCTGTTCTTTTGTTGGGTGAGTGGGGCAGTTAATACTGCTTCTTGCAGATAGGATTTGGTTGAGATTGATACACAATTTTGAAGGCTACCTTGCATAATTCTAAATTATAATAGGCGTCTTTCCACAATTACTAGTTGAAAATGTCTCATAACTGTATCTATGGCTATTAGAAAGGAAAGTTTTCCATGTTCATTATAGGTGCTTATGGTTGGTATCAGAATTGAGGTTACACTAGGCAACTCTTCTCACCTTCGAGAATACAAAATGAAAGTTAATGATGCCTCATCTTCATCAACATTAAACCAATGTACACTTTAACCTTTCACTTTATGAATTGTGACAAGTCAAATTGCATAGTCTTGATCGGAAGACTGTAATTTATTGAAAGAGGCCTCCTCTATATGTGTGGTATTTGTCTTGGAAGCGCAATTGAATGCCAAAGCTAATGTAATGTAAAATATGGTCAAGAGGGGTGTGATCCAGAGTGACAGTTTTTTGCTGAATCTGAAAGTAGAGACTGGGTTGCCTTGTGTAGGTCATCATGATTCAATCTGATATATTAATGAATTATCTCTGTGTGTGTGTGTGTGTGTATGTATGTATGTATGTATATGTATATATAGAATGGAGTAAGTTCTGATTCGATTCCCTTGAATCTTTTGACACAAGTAATTCAAGCTAATCATCCTATATAACGAGAGATCATTTGTCCCTCTCAAATGAATGAATCTCTTTTGCTGCATATTGTCATTGACTTTTGCAAGACATGGCTGTTTTGGCAGCTTGCGAAGGAACTTTGACCTCATTGATTTTTACTTCTTGGCTATAGGTTTTTTAATATTTTAAAAGCAATTGTCCCTATGGCTTTCTGATTGCTGATGTAACATTGCAGATATGAGCAATCAACAACTGATGGATCAAGGAAATAGGATGATGGATGAGACAGATCAGGTCATTGAGAGGTCAAAAAAGGTTGGTATTTCATGAATGAATGTTTTTTGTATTGCCAAGTTGAATCTCAAAATTCGCCAGTTAGTTAATGATGATTTGAGCTGCTCTTCGTGCCGTTTCCTGACTAACAAATTATATGATAAAGGAATAACACTCTGTTATGGTCGTTGTTTAACATTCTTCAGTACCTTTAAGATGATAAACATTTTGCTTCTTTGCATTTTATTTCCATCTTTCAATTTTGGAGATTGTTGTTTCTTTTGAGATATTTAATTTTATGGAAGTCCTCTGATCAGGATTTAGTGGGAGCTAGCTTGTTTTGAAGTCGGTAAAGTGCAAATCCCTATATTTTGGGATCAAAGTTGTCAAAAGTAGGACAGTCTAGATTCATTTCACTCCAAATGGGGAGCTTATTGTAGAACCCCTAACTGGATTTGGTTTGATATGGAAAAGAGGGCATCACTGTCTAACATAAGCTTTTACTCGATGCAACATCATACCTTATGAAATTGTATCATCTGCTTTTTCTGTGAATGTTTTGGACTACTTGATTCCCAAGCTAAGGTTGACTATAATATTGATTAGGTATAATTATAGCTAGAGAAGGATTAATTGAAATCTGGTTCAAACAAAAATAGTTTATCTTCTTTTCCTTTAAAAATTTAGGTTAAGAACAATACAATATTTCATTTGCTCCACTTCTAAAAGATTCCGAGACAAAGCCCTAATATGTCATCAAACTCATCATCAGGGTGTGAAACCACTGAAATGAGTAATGACTTATGGTATCTTAGCCAGTATATTAAACAGAGACATTTCTTTTCCTGCACATTGCTCATTGGTACTAGGAGCTAGTAAAGCAGGGAATATGATGCCATTTCAGAAGTGAGTCCTGTGAACTAGTTTTTTGACTCTTTTGCTTCCCTGTTATGCAGATTACATGCTCTTTTTTTTTTCCACAGGTGGTTCATGAAACTGTAAATGTTGGAACAGAGACTGCTGCAGCACTGAAGGCACAGGTATGCTTATTTTACAAAATGGACATGTTTAAGATGCAAGACCGTGATCTTATATTGTTTTCTTGTGGCCCTTGCTTCATCCTATGTCTTATATGTGCTGCTTTCCCAGACTGAACAAATGAGCCGGATAGTCAATGAGCTAGACTCGATCCATTTTTCGATCAAGAAGGCTACACAGTTGGTCAAGGAACTCGGTAGGCAGGTCAATTTCTAAATTGTACAATCCCCCTTTCATTACCTTTTCTTTTTAGGTCATCTTGTGACTCTAAATAAAATTCTTCTTTAGGTTGCAACTGATCGTTGTATTATGGGCTTGCTCTTTCTGATTGTGGTTGGGGTCATAGCAATCATTATTGTGAAGGTCAGAGGCCTTCCCCCCTCTTCTGTAGCAGTTCCAAATGATTTGTGTTTCAATGCCCTTAAACAATATTTGGATTACTTATCAAATAATATTTTCTGATGTTAAGCTATATCCAAGTATCATTTTGGATTTCAACAGTTGTTCTTAGTTTGACACCTTCAAATTCATCCAGCTTGCAACATTGTAGTGGTCTTATACTTGAGATTAAAATGTTAATATCCGAGCAATTACAACTTTTTTGCTTTATTTGGCTATGTGCCCATCTAGCACTTCATAATGCAGTTTCTTGACCCTTTTAACCATAAAACTGTTAGAGGGCCTAATGGCCTACTTCAAATTGTCATCATAGGTACTTCAGCACATAAACTGCAGCATATGAAGTATCTAGCATAGCGCAATTGAACTTCTAATCTTCCCGAAAAAATTCTATTGCTAGTTATCCTAATAAGGCTTTTGTTGTTGCATCTAATTTATCCAATGTTTGTGCTGCGTTTTATGAATGTGTACTAGCTAGTCCACTTGTGAAGTACTGATATAGTAAAGAAGTCACAGTAGCACTTAGGAAACTGCAGTGCAAGGTGGGTTAACTGATCTTTGAATAGGAGATATCTGATAATAATGGAAATATTGATGTTAGTTTTTAAGAAGAATCAACTTGCATTTCCATTATTTTGTCATAAGTGCAGCATTACTGTTCAATTATTAGTAGTATGTGCCTTAAGGGTTTTGGTTAGAGATATGGCTTTCAACTTTAGTCCCAGTTGGTAGCAGCAGTCAAAGAAATTAAAAGGCATCAGTTTATGAGAGGCTTCACAATTGGAGAAGTACCCATTGATGGAACCCACTGTTCACTTCTTCACAAGGCTTGATCACACTTTGCCCCTCAAAAACAAATTTCTGTTTGATTTACGTCATCATTGGTATTTGGTGGAATAATAACATATATTGAGGCTAAAACTACTTTAACTTCTGGATTTGCAGATTGTAAACCCACATAACAAAGATATCCGGGACATCCCCGGATTAGCCCCTCCAGCACCCAGTCGAAGATTACTTGCTTATCCTTACTGAAATCTTGAAGCAGATCATTTTCACAAGGATAGTGCATTATTCACTTCTCAGTGCATTTACTTGGTTTTTGACTTAAGAACAGAGAGCGGCCGAGCACAAAAGCAAGGCAAGTGTTGAAGGACAAGTACGTAGGAAGTGAAGTACCTGGTTCAGAAAAGAAGGGTCTCCCACCTTCTCTCTTTTAATGATAGTTTTCCATTCTTTGTGATGTTTAATGGGATATATTCATATGTTATTGTTTGTATGATTATTATCTGTATTCTAGATAACTGGAACTTTTCCTTGGAGGGAGGGACTTTTGAACTACACAAAGCTTTGGCACTAATTGACTTGTGCATACCTGTGTTGTACAATATCATTATTAATCTTTATTATATTTGTGGAACCTATCTTAGTTATTGGTCAGTTATTCTACTTCCCTTGGTTTTCCTTTCTTTTTGGAACCTTCTATTCTACCCACTTTATTTATCTCTTTCCAATCTTTCTTGTTGTTTGATTTAGCATGTACTCCGACAAGGACTCGATGTTACTGTTGGTAACTTGTCATCTGTAATCTAAATATTTCAACTTTTATCATTTACTTATTTCCCTTTTTTTTCTTTCCAATTTATTACCCCTAGACAGGGAGCCATAGAATTGCCTGCTAGTTGAGAGGGTTATGATTTTAGAAAACTGCAATTAGTATTGAAATCCCTTCTATTCATGTAATTGTTGTTGTAATTGGTGTCGCAGTTTCTATGATGTGGTCATTTGCATATCTATTTTTCGAGTGTTTATAGAATCAACTATTAGCAAAAATAGCGCGCTTTTTATTGCTCACAGAAGTTAATGCATGAATTTAATATGTAATATCTATTTATCTATCTATCCATATCTATTTATATCTATATCTATCTATATTTATATTATTATAAAAGCATGAATACAATGTTGGTTTACAAAAATAACCTTATAATATTAAGCATAACAACTCATAATAAAAGGACATAACTGAAACTCTAGATATTAGCTTTATAATGCTATTAGTTTTAGGACATAATACTACACGTTAGGAATCCGACATGATTACCTTAGGAATCCTATTCGTATAATTACTTTCGGGCTGTCTAATTCATAGAAAATTGAACAAGTAAATATCTTTAGTCATGTAATCTTATTACTTTTATGATACACTTATTAAAAATTTCTATTACTAATTTAATTTGAAAACGTATTATAATGTCCTATTACTAATTTAATTTGAGAATATATTATTTTTTCCAAACTCATTCAGAAAATGAGAGCATCTATTTTTATAATATCATAAATACAATATTAATATATCAAAATAGCCCTAAAATATTAAACGGAAGAACTCATAGGGAAAGAACATAACTGCAATAACTTATTTTTTTGGACTACAATACCATCTGTGCTAAGTTTTAATATTTAAGATTTTAAAATTAATATAATTTTATCTATTAAATTCTTATTAAAAATATGTGGGAAGGGTTAATATAATCAATTTCATAAGAATCCTCCGTATTGGCAATATATTACCACTCCATGATGTCCAATACGAAGAAAAAATAAAAGCAATATTAAATGGATTGCATAAAAAGTTGAAATTGAGAGGAAAAAAAAAACCCCAATGATAATATATTTTTATATTATATTTGAACTATTTTTCCTGTTCAAATAATATTTTTTATCAATCTTTCGTGTAATATTGAAAAATACCCAATTATTAAAAAATAACTAAGAAAATATTTAAGAATATAAATGTGTGAGAAAGAGAAAATAATGGTTGGTAAGAGTCAATACCACTAATGATTCTACAAACATAAAGATCTAAAAGTGAAATGACATATCAATCTTTTACTCTTTGAAAATAAAATTTATGGTGGACAAAATTATAATTAAGATTAAATATTCAAAACAAGAGATGAACTACTATTAAGATCTGAATCAATATAGAAGAAATTATTTTGTAAGTTAAAACTAAATAATTAAATCTTTTAATTAATTATTTAGCAAGAGAATGCAATTCTATTATTTTTTAAATTCATCTCATGAATAAAATTCTTATTCAAGTAAAAAAAAAAAAAAATCTTAGGGTACATATATTTATTCCATAAAAAGAGCGTTAGTACACAAAGTAATTACACAAGTGTCTGAGGAAGCACAATCAAAGCTAAATCCTAAACAACAACAAGCTTTCAAGGCTATATTATAAAGAGTCGACTCTGGTATAACGGGATTATTTTTTGTAGATGCCTCCGGCAGAATCGAAATAATATTTCTATGCCATGCATTACTTGCAAATATCATATCAAGAAGCATGTCACTGTTAACAATAATAGCAAGTGGTGTACCAACAACGATTTTATTGTGATGCCACCCACTTTAGATTTGATATACCTCTTCAAACAACTTATATAACCATCACAAATATATCAAAGTAGAGCAATTGTAACGACCCAAATGATCGTTTTGCGTTATAAATCCCCATTCCCCTAAATAAGACTCCCCATCTGTACTTTTACTGTTTTATGACTTGCCGGGAAGGTTAGTTCGGGATTTGGAAGGGTTCGGGTTGAAATCGAAATACTTGGTTCCTTAAGGTTAGCAAAAAGAGCTAAGTTTGACTTTGGTCAAAACGACCTCAGAACCGGTATTTGACAATTCTAATAGGTTCGTATGGTGATTTCGGACTAGGGCATACAGTCGGATCGGATTTTGGATGACCCGGGAGCATTTCGGCACTTAATAGTGAAACTTGGCTCATTAAAGGTTTTCAAGTTCTTTAATTTTGGTTTGGGGTAGGTTTTGGTATGATCGAGGTCCGTTTGGGATTCCGAGCTCGAAAATAATTTCGTATGGTGATTTAAGACTTGTACGCAAAATTTGGTGTCATTCTGAGTAATTTAAGTACGTTTCGTCGCGTTCGTAGTAAATTGGAAGAATTTGAAGTTCATAAGTTGATTCAAATTGGTTTGGGGTGTGATTCTTAGTTCCGATGTTATTTTACGCATTTTGAGGGTTCGAACGAGTTCATTTTATGATTTCAAGCTTATTGGTATGTTTGTGCGGGGCGCCGGGGGTCTCGGGTGTTAATCGGACTAGACATGGACCAAGTTTGGACTTAGGAGCAGCAGCTGAAGCACCAGGCTTTTGGTGCAATCGCACTTGCAGAGGACTAGCCGCAGGTGCAAGCTCATAGAAGCGAGCAAGCAGCCGTAGAAACGGCCAAGCAGGAGCAGCCCAGTGAGTGCGCACCTGCAAACGCGCAGGTGCAGTAGAAGGGACCGCCGAAGCAGCCAAAGCCACATGCGTCATGCGCGTCGCAGGAGCGGACCTGCAGAAGCAGGCCAGTGGTCTACAGAAGCGGTTCTAGGCCAACTGGGCAAGAGTCGCATCTGCGATGATTTTTCCGCAGATGCGGAGCCACAGAAGCAGCCAACCCTCCACAGATGCGAAATCACTTAAGGCAGAATGGTCCATTTAATGCGGCACTTAGGCTATTTTGGCTCATTTTCACTCATCTCTTGGGCGATTTTGGAGCTCTTGCAAGGGGCACTATGAGGTAAGTAATTTCTATACAATATGAGTTTAAAACATAGATTATGGGTAGATATTAACATATAAAATGATGAAAATCATGGGTTTAGAAAAACCTAGGTTTTGATAAAAATGAGATTTAACTACAAAAATGGCTGTAACGACCCGACCGGTCGTTTTGCTTTCTAGAACCTCGTTCCCTAAATAAGACTCCCGCATGTGCTTATTGTTTTATGACTTGCAGAGATGGTTGGTTTGGGATTTGGAAGGGTTCGGGTTGAAATCGAAACACTTGGTTCCTTGGTTTGGCTTTGAAAGGCTAAGTTTGACCTCGGTCAATGTTTTGAGTAAACGACTTTGGAATCGGGATTTGACGGTTACAATAGGTTCGTATGATGATTTCGGATTTGGGCGTATGTTTGGATCGGGTTTCGGATGACCCGGGAGCATTCGACGCATAATAGTGAAAGTTGGCTCGTTGAAGGTTCTAAAGTTCTTTTGATTTTGTTTGGAGTAGGTTTTGGTGTTATCGAGGTCCAATTGGAATTCCGATACCGGAAATAGTTTTATATGGTGATTTAAGACTTGCACGCAAAAGTTGGTGTCATTCCGAGTAGTCTAAGTATGTTGCGGCGCATTCAGAGTTAGTTGGAAGAACTTGAAGTTCATAATTTGATTCAATTCGATTTGGGGTGTGATTCTTAGTTTTGATGTTGTTTTACGCGTTCTGAGGGTGCGAGTGAGTCCATTTTATGATTTCAAACTTGTTGGTACATTTAGGGGGGGCCCTGGGTGTTAATCAGACTAGGCCCGAACCAAGTTTGGACTTAGGGACAGCAGCTAAAGCACCAGGCTTCTGGTGTAATCGCACCTGCGGAGGACTCACCGTAGGTGCGAGCTCGTAGAAGCGAGCAAGAAGCCACAGAAGCGGCCCAGGAAGAGCATCCCAGGAACTGCAGATGTGGGTGGGCGTGCGCACCTGCGAACTCACAAGTGCAATAGAAGAAAACGCAGGAGCAGCCTTGGCTGCTGGAGCGACCTGTGTGTCGCAGGAGTGGACCTGTAGAAGCGGGCCAGGGGTCCGCAGAAGCGGAAATAAGCCACTGGGAAAGGGCCGCATTTGCGATAACTTTTCCGCAGATGCGGAGCCGTAGAAGCGGCCAACCCTCCCAAGTGCGAAACGCAGAAGGCAGAACCTCATTTAATTCGGGACTTAGGCATTTTGAGCTCATTTATTTCATTCCTTGGGCTTTTTTTGGAGCTCTTAAAGAGGGGTTTTCACCTAACACTTTAGGTAAGTAATTTCTACATAATGTGAGTTAAATACATAGATTATGGGTAGATTTAACAAGTAAAATTTGTGAAATCATGGGTTTAGATGAAAAACCTAGGTTTTTGATAAAAGTGGGATTTAACCACGAAAATGATTATGGAATTTAGTGAAAATCATATATTTGAGTTCATGAGGTGATGCGTAACAACTTTCTTTGAAAATTTCTGGAATCCGAGCACGTAAGTCTGAGGATGAATTTTAGAAATTCTTCAATTAGGATTGGGCAATCGATTTAATAGTTAGAATATGAACTTTTGAGCACGTATTGATTATTTTATTAAGTATTTGACTAGTTTCGAGTCGTTTGGTACCGAGTTGAGGGTCTAAAGCACATTTGTGGACCGGAAAGTAAGCTTTGAGACGAGGTAAGTCTCTTTTCTAACCTTGTAAGAGGGAATTAACCCCATAGGTGAATTGAATTAATATGTGCTTCTATTTGTTGGAGCTACGTACGCACGAGGTAACGAGAGTCTATGCATAGCTACGAATTATGCTTATGTCCGAATAGTTTAGGACCCAAATCAAGTTATACTTGCTATGTTTGCACCCTACTTGTTAATTTAAGTGCTTAAATCACATTGGGACTTGACAGAGGAATTGTAAAAGGTCGAATTTTATTTACTTGAGTTTTGGACGGGTTACTTGATCGTTAATAAGAATTGATGCTTCTTTGAATATTAGCCTCTTAATAATCTTTGAATCGGTTGTTTTCTCTTCTTGTGGAGCGGGCCGAATGCCTCGGCATTAGAATAGATGCATCTATGGTTCGTTCCATTCGACCCTCGGCAGTTCATAATTTATATATTTGTATATTGGATCGGGTCGTGCGACCTCGGCATAATTCGTGCGTAATAACTCTTGGAGCCCAATTATGATTGATACTGATTAATTTGGAATTTATTATTAGTGAAAGAATTATTTATTTATTTCTTGTTATTGAGTTCTTAGCTGTGTTTATATAGCTCATGCTTAAATTATAAATTCGGTATCTATTGTTAGCCCATAGTAAGTGTCGAAGTCAAACCCCTCATCACTGCTTCTTCGAGGTTAGACTAGATACTTACTTGGTACATGTTATTTATGTACTCACGCTACACTTTTGCACTAATCACGTAGGGTCTGAGGCAGGTGCATCTGGCTATCAGTCCGGCGCGCATCCTTGATTTCCACGAGACTTTGCGGTGTGCTGCCTTCCGAGCCCGTTCTGCATCACCCGAAGTCTTTCTTTTGCTTTTACTTTCTGTCTATTTAACTTCAGACAGTAATGTAATATTTTTTTTGTATATTCTACTTGTAACTCATACACTTGTGACACCAGGTCTTGGAAGTTATGCTAGTAGACACATGATGATTTTCTTTTTTGATATTTACTCATCTCATTTGCTCTTAAAATTATTTATCTTTCATTGTATTTAAGCTTTTACTTCCTTTTTATGTACTAATTAAAAATCAGCTATTTCTAAATGGTTAAAAGAAACAATCACACGGTTAGTTCACGGTTGGCTAGTCTATAGGAGAAATTAGGTCGTGACAATGGCTATGGAATTTAGTAAGAATTATATATTTGAATTAGTGAGGTTATGGATAACACCTTTCGTCGAAAATTTTCGGAATCCGGGCAAGTGGGCCCGGGGGTGAATTTTAGGGATCCTTCAATTGGAGTTGGGTAATCACTTTAATAGTTAGAATATGAACTTTCAAACATGTATTGATTATTTTATGTAACATTTAACTAGTTTCGAGTCGTTTAGCACCGAATTGTGGGTTTAAAGCATATTTGAGGACCGAAAGTGGACTTAAGAACGAGGTAAGCCTCTTGCCTAACCTTGTAAGAGGGAACTCATCCCCTTAGCTGTGTTTTATGGTGAATTACTTGTGTGGGGAGCTACGTACACACTAGGTGACGAGAGTCCATGCGTAGCTATATTCCATGTGATGTCCGGGTAGTCTTAGGTTTACATCATGCTTTGTTGACACCGTTATTTGATTATGCTTATTAATTGTCTTGCATAGAGCTGTGGTAGAGGATTTCAAGATTTAGAGTTTCCAATTTAGACTTCTTATTATTGAAAAGAATTGAAGAATTATATAAACTTTGAGAAATCTATGTTCACTCGTGCCGCAAGTATTTTTGCGAGCGAGGTATATTCCACTACTCTCATGGGAGCGGGCCGTTCGCCTCGGCAAGTTAATAGATGCATCTATGGTTTGTGCCGTTCGATCCTCGGCAGTGCACAATATATTTCTGGATCGGGCCAAAGGACCTCGACATAAATCGTGCGTGATAATACTCGGAGCCTAATATTACTTGATATTACTTTATGGCATGAGCGGTTATAATTATTTAAATGACAGGAATTGACTCAAAATTTATTGATAGTGAAAGAATTATTATTCTCTGCTTGTTGCTAAGTTTTATTACTTGTTTTACATAATCCATGCTTATTTATAATTCCTCCATTTTATTGTTAGCCCATAGTAAGTGTCGAAGTCGACCCCTCGTTATTAATTCTTCGAAGTTAGACTTGATACTTACTGGATACATGATATTTATATAACACGCTACACTTCTGCACTGACCGCGGGTTCTGAGGGAGGTGCATCTGGTAGTCACCCCGGCGCACACCCCTGACACATTGAGACTGAGCGGTGAGTTGCCTTTTTAGCCGTTCGGCAGCACCCAAAGTCTTTCTTTTGTGTTTTTCTTTTCTGTCTACTTCATTTCGAACAGTAGTTTAGAGTTTTGCATATTCTACTAGTAGCTCATATACTTGTGACACTAGGTCTTGGCACACACACTAGTAGACCGTGTGGTTTTGGGATTTTTAGTGTTGTTATGATTTCGCTTAGCCGCTTTCGTCTTGCTTATTTAAATTTGTTGTTTCGTAACCGTTTAATTAATGGAAATCTAATTACTTGGAAATTGATTAAAAAGGAAAAATCAAGTCATAGTTTATTGTTGGCTTGCCTAGCGGCGGAGCTGGGCGCCATCACAGCCTATAGGAGAATTGGGTCGTGACAAAATGGTATCAGAGCACTAGGTTCACGTAGGTCTCACAAGTTATTAGCAAACCTAACAGAGTCCTGCGGATCGATGCGGAGACGTCCGTACTTATCTTCGAGAGGCTATAGGGTGTTGGGAAACTAATCTTTCTTCATCTCCTATCGTGCAGTTGATGTGATACTAAGTATCTTTCTCTTATTTTCTCATAGATGGTGAGAACACGCGGAGTGGATGTTCTAGACCCTGGAGGAGCTACTCCCCCTATTGCTAGAAGCCGAGTCAGAGGGCGAGGGAGGACTCCAGCCCGTGGTAAGGGACGAGGACGTCCCAGAGTTGTCCTAGCTATGCCACCAGTGGATACAGTAGAGGATCCTAGTATTGAAGAGCAGGGCGAGGTGCCTGCAGCAGAGCCAGCCCCGGTGGATTTCATGTCCGCACTGGGATTTCAAGAGGTCATGTGCCATATGCTGCGGTTCATGGATTCTATGACTCAGGCTGGCCTATTCCTGGCAGACCCAGCCACATCTCAGGCGGGAGGGTGGGCATAGACCCCTACAGCTCAGGCTCCAGGGAATGTAGCTGTCGTATATCAGACCCTAGGAGCATTACCCGTGGCGGAGTGCAGCCACTGGTGGCAGCTACACCTGAGCCCACACCAGTAGTTATTCAGGCTATCAAGGTCAGACTTCAGGTCAGTAGTCCTCTGTTCGAGGGGTTGTTACGAGTGCGGGGATCCTGGCCATATGAAGAGGTTTTGTCTCAAACTTCGAGGCAAGGCAGTACAGTAGGGTCACCAGCCCATGATTTCAGCACCAACTGCAGCACCAGCCGTCCAGCTGCCCAGAGGCGGAGGGCAGGTGGGTAGGGGCTGTCCTAGAGGTGGAGGTCAGACAGGTGGAGTCCGAGCAGGTGGCGCTCCAGCTAGATTCTATGCTTTTTCGTCCTGACCAAATGCAGTGACCTCAGATGCCGTGATCACATGTATTGTTTGTCTGCGGTAGGGATGCTTTGGTATTATTTAATCTATTGTCTACATATTCATATGTATCATCTCTGTTTGCTCATTTCGTGGGTGTTTCCCGTGAGTCCCTGGGTGCTCCTATTTATGTGTCCACTCCTGTAGGCGATCTTGTTGTTGTGGATCAGATCTATCGGTCCTGTGTTGTTATATTTTGTGGTTATGAGACTTGAGTGGATCTTCTGTTGCTTGATATGACCGACTTTGAGGTCATCCTGGGCATGGGCTGGTTGTCTCCATATCACGCCATCCTTGATCTCCATGCCAAGACTGTTACCTTGGCGACGCCAGAGTTGCCTAGATTGGAGTGGAAGGGCTCGTCTATTAGTACATCCAGTCGGGTTATCTCTTTTCTGAAGGATCGACACATGTCGAGAAGGGATTTTTGGCTTATCTGGCCTATGTTCGGGATACTACTACAGAGACTCCGGCGATTGATTTAGTGCTCGTAGTCCGGGAGTTCACCGATGCGTTCCCTTCTGATCTTCCAAGCATGCCACCAGATCGTGATATTGATTTATGTATTGATTTGGCTCCAGGTACCCAGCCTATATCTATCCCACCGTACCGTATGGCTCCGAAGGAGTTGAAGGAACAGCTTGAGGAGTTGCTAGCAAAGGGGTTTTTCAGACCGAGTGTATCGCTGTAGGGTGCACCGGTGTTTTTTGTGAAGAAGAAAGATAGGACTATGCGGATGTGCACTGATTATCGCCAGTTGAACAAAGTCACCATTAAGAATAAGTACCCGTTTCCGCGTATTGATGATTAGTTTGACCAGCTACAGGGTGCAGGGGTGTTCTCTAAGGTCGACTTGAGATCGGGGTACCATCAGTTGAAGATTCGGGATTCGGATGTTCCAAAGATTACTTTCCGGACTAGATATGGCCATTATGAGTTTCTAGTAATGTCCTTCGGTTTGTCTAATGCCCCAACAACATTCATGGATTTGATGAACAGGGTGTTCGGGCCATATATTGATTCGTTTGTCATTGTCTTCATTGATTACATTTTGATCTACTTGCGCAGCATGGAGGAGCACGAGCGGCATTTGAGAGTGGTGCTTACCTTGCGGGAACAGAAGCTATATGCTAAGTTCTCCAAGTGTGAGTTTTGGCTAGATTCTGTAGCATTCCTGGGACATGTTGTATCGGGCGAGGGTATTAAGGTTGATCCCAAGAAAAGCGAGGCAGTTTAGAGTTGGCCTTGTCCTACCACAGCGACCAAGATCAGGAGCTTCATTGGGTTAACAGGTTATTATCGCCGGTTTGTGGAGGACTTCTCATCTATTGCATCACCTTTGACTAGGTTGACCCAGAAGGGTGCTCCTTTTTGATGGTCCGATGATTGTGAGGTGAGCTTGCAGAAGCTCAAGACTGCATTGAGAAGAATTATCCGGTGCATTACGAGTTATTGCATATGCTTCATGTCAGCTGAAGCCCCATGAGAAGAATTATCCGGTACATGATTTGGAGTTGGCTACGATTGTTCATGCTCTTAAGATCTGGAGGCATCATCTTTATGGGGTGTCTTGTGAGGTTTACACCGATCATCACAGCTTGCAGCATTTATTCAAGCAAAGGGATCTCAATTTGAGGCAGCGCAAGTGGCTTGAGTTACTAAAAGACTATGATATCACCATCCTTTATCATTGGGGCAAAGTGAATGTAGTTGCGAATGCCTTGAGCAGAAAGGCGAAGAGTATAGGTAGCTTGGCATTCATTCTAGCAGCGGAGAGGCCATTGGCTTTGGACATTCAGTCCTTGGCCAACAGACTTGTGAGGTTGGATATTTCAGAGCCCAGCCGAGTTCTTGCATATGTCGTTGCCCAGTCTTCACTATTGGAGTAGATCAAGGCTCGTCAATTTGATGACCCACACTTGATGGTTCTCAAAGAGAGGTGCCAAGGAGGTTACTATCGGCCAGGATGGTGTTCTACGACTCCAGGGTCGTCTATGTGTTCCTCATGTTGATGGACTGAGGGAGAGGATTCTAGAGGAGGCACACAGTTCTTGGTATTCTATCAATCCAGGTGCTACGAAGATGTATCGCGACCTAAGGCAGCATTATTAGTGGCGGCGGATGAAGAAGGACATAGTTGAGTATGTTGCGAGGTGTCTAAATTGCCAGCAGGTTAAGTATGAGCATCAGAGGCCAGGTGGCCTACTCTAGCAGATGACTATGCTTGAGTGGAAGTAGGAGAGCGTTACTATGGACTTCGTAGTTAGGTTACCGCGGACCTTGCGGAAGTTTGATGCAGTTTGGGTCATTGTCGACAGGTTGACCAAGTCGGTACACTTCATTTCGGTTGTGACCACGTATACTTTAGAGAGGTTGGCCCAGATTTATATTCAGGAGATACTTCAGTTGCATGGTGTGCCAGTTTCTATTATATCAGATAGAGGCCCTCAGTTTACTTCGCATTTCTGGAGCGCAGTACATAGTGAGTTGGGGACCCGGGTAGAGCTCAGGACAACCTTTCATCCGCAGACCGACGGGCAGTCAGAGCGGACAGTACAGATCTTGGAGGACATGCTCAGAGAATGTGTGATTAACTTTGGAGGGCAGCGGGATCGATTCTTGCCTTTGGCCGAGTTTGCTTACAACAACAGTTATCAGTCCAGTATCGAGATGGCTCCATTTGAGGCCTTATATGGTCGGCGATGCCGTTCACCCATCGGATGGTTTGAGCCCCGCGAGACTAAGTTATATGTTACTAATTTGGTGAAGAATACCGTGGAAAAGGTAAAGTTGATTTAGGAGAAACTTCGCACGCGGATCAGAAGGCGCGTGACTTATCATTTATGGTGGGCGAGAAGGTTCTCTTGAAAGTCTCGTCGATGAAAGGGATCATGAGGTTCGGGAAGAAGGGCAAGTTGAGCCCAAGGTTTATAGGTCTATTTGAGGTGTTGAGACGAGTTGGGGAGGTTGCCTATGAGCTTGCTTTGTCTCCCAGTCTATCGGGAGTTCATCCAGTTTTCCACGTGTTTATGCTCCGAAGATATCATGTCGACAGGTCGCATGTTTTAGACTTCAGCACGGTCCAGCTAGATGAGAGCTTGGGTTATGAGGAGGAGCTAGTTGCCATTGTTGATAGGCAGGTTCGCCAGTTGAGGTCCAAGAAAATTTCTACGGTTAAAGTTTACTGGAGGGGCCAACCAGTCGAGGAAGCGACTTGGGAGGCCGAGGAGGACATGCAGAGCAGATATCCACACTTGTTCAACACTCCAGGTATGATTCTAGACCCATTCGAGGACGAACGTTTATTTAAGAGGTGGAGAATGTAACAACCCGATCGGTCGTTTTGCTTTATAGATCCTCGTTCCCCTAGATAAGATTCCTCGTATGTGTTTTTACTGTTTTATGACTTGCGCGGAAGGTTAGTTCTGGATTTGAAAGGGTTCAGGTTGAAATGAAAACACTTGGTTCCTTAAGGTTAGTAAAAAGGGCTAAGTTTGACTTTAGTCAACACTTCGAGTAAACGACCTCGGAACCGGGATTTGACAGTTCCAATAGGTTCATATGGTGATTTCAGACTTGAGCATATATTTGGATCGGATTTTGGATGACTCAGTAGCATTTCGGCGCTTAATAGTGAAACTTGGCTCATTAAAGGTTTTAAAATTTTTTAAATTTGGTTTGGGGTTGGTTTTGGTGTTATCAAGGTGTTTGGGATTTCGAGCTCGAGAATAGTTCCATATGGTGATTTAAGACTTGTACGCAAAATTTGGTATCATTCCGAGTAATATAAGTACGTTTTGGCGCGTTCGGAGTAAATTGGAAGAACTTGAAGTTCATAAGTTGATTAGAATTGGTTTGGGGTGTGATTCTTAGTTTCGATGTTTTTTTAAGCATTCAGAGGGTTCGAGCGAGTTCATTTTATGATTTCAAACTAGTTGGTATGTTTGGGCGGGGCCCCGGGGGCCTCAGGTGCTAACTGGACTAGGCACGGACCAAGTTTGGACTTAGGAGAAGCAAATGAGGCACCAGGCCTCTGATGCAATCGCACCTGCGGAGGACTAGCCGCAGGTGCGAGCTCACAGAAGCAAGCAAGAAGCCACAGAAGCGGCTAAGCAGGAGCAGCCCAGGAACCGCAGATGAGGGTGAGAGTGCGCACCTGCGAACGTGCAGGTGCAGTAGAAGGTACCGCAGAAGCGGCCAAAGCCGCAGGTGCGGCATGCGCGTTGCAGGAGCGGACCCGCAGAAGCTGGCCAGTGGTCCGCAGAAGCGATTCTAGGCCAACTGGGCAAGGGCCGCATCTGCGATGATTATTCCGCAGAAGCGGCCAACCCTCCGCATATGCGAAATCACTGAAGGCAGAATGGTCCATTTAATGCGGAACTTAGGCTATTTTGGCTCATTTTCACTCATCTCTTGGGCGATATTGGAGCTCTTGGAAAGGGATTTTCACCTAGCACTTTGAGGTACGTAATTTCTATACAATATGAGTTTAAAACATAGATTATAGGTAGATTTTAACATGTAAAATGATAAAAATCATGGGTTTAGATGAAAAATATAGGTTTTGATAAAATTGGATTTAACCACGAAATAACTATGGAATTTAGTAAGAATTATATATTTGAATTAGTGAAGTTATGGGAAACAACTTTCTTTAAAAATTTTCGGAATCCAGGCACGTGGGCTGGTGGTGAATTTTAGGAATCCTTCAATTGGGGTTGGGTAATCACTTTAATAGTTAGAATATGAACTTTCGAACATGTATTGATTATTTAGTTGACATTTGACTAGTTTCGAGTCGTTTGGCACCGAGTTGAGGGTTTGAAGCATATTTGAGGATTGGAAGTGGACTTGAGAACGGGGTAAGTCTCTTTTCTAACCTTGTAAAAGGGAACTCATCCCCTTAGGTCTGTTTTGTGGTGAATTACTTGTGTGGGGAGCTAAGTATGCACTAGGTGACAAGAATCCGTGCGTAGCTATATTCCATGTGATGTCCAAGTATACATCATGCTTTGTTGACACCATTATTTGATTGTGCTTATTAATTGTCTTGCGTAGAGCTGTGATAGAGGATTTCAAAATTTAAAGTTTTCAGTTTATACTTCTTATTATTGGAAAGAATTGAAGAATTATATAATAACTTTTAGAAATCTCTATTCACTCGCATCGCAAGTATTTTCGCAAGCGAGGTATATTCCACTACTCTCATGGGAGCGGGCCGTTCGCCTTAGCAAGTTATTAAATGCATCTATGGTTCGTGTCATTCGACCCTTGGCAGTGCACAATATATTTTTGGATCGGGTCGTACGACCTCGGCATAAATCATGCTTGATAATACTCAAAGCCTAATTTTACTTCATATTATTTTGTGGCATGAGTGGTTGTAATTATTTAAATAACAGGAATTGACTCAAAATTTGTAGATAGTGAAAGAATTATTATTCTCTGCTTGTTGCTGAGTTGTATTACTTGTTTTTACACAATTCATGTTTACTTATAATTCCTGTATTTCATTGTTAGCCCGTAGTAAGTGTTGAAGTCGACCCCTCGTCACTACTTCTTCAAGGTTAGACTTGATACTTACTGGGAACATGTTATTTATGTATGTCACGACTCAAAATTCCACCACAAGCGTCGTGATGGCACTTAGTCTCTAAGACTAGGTAAGTTGATTATAATAACAATTCAAGCTTTTTTTTTAATACAAGTGTCAAAAGCAACAGCAGAAGTATTCAAACAACCTCCCAAGACTGGTAATACTTAGTCACGAACTCTAACTGAATACATGCAATGATCTCGAGGACCGAATATACAATACTGTTCGAATAAGAAATTAACAGTACAATAAAAATGGAAAGACTCCAAGGGACTGCAACGACCAAGCAGCTCTACCTTAAGTCTTTGCGATCACACTATAACTCTGTCCGAGTCCGATATCTCCAATATCTGGTTCTGCACAAAAATATGCAGAAATGTAGTATGAGTACACCACAATCGATACCCAGTAAGTATTAGTCTCGGTGGAGTAGTGACGAGGTACAGTCAAGACATTCACTAGTCTAATAACCCGTGCAATATAGCATATAAAAATACTAGGAAACCAATAGCAGTGATAACAACAGTAATCAACATGTGATATAAACAGCAAGGCAACAAGAACATCATAAATGTTGCTCAAATAAATAATGAACATAAGTACAACCAATAATCAAGTCCTTCAAAATATACATCTTTCATCTATAAGTTTTTCAAAGAAAAATCTTTAGAATATGATCCTTTCCAATAAATATATTTCGAATATACTTCCTTCAAATAAATATCATCCACATATAATTCTTTCAAATAAATATCTTTCGAATATAATTCTTCCAAATAAATATCTTTCAAATAAATATCTTTCGAATATAATTCCTTTCAGGTAAAAGTCACCATGTGACACCTCATTTCATAATTATAAAAATTACGGGTCGCAGTTCATTTTCATATTTTCCCGGCACCTCGTGCCCATAGTTCTGTCACAACCGCACGGATAACTCACGTGCCAATAATAAAATTATCATATTTCTCCGGCACCTCGTGCCCACATTTCTTTCATAACCGCACGGACAACTCACGTGCCAATAATAAAAATTGCCCGGCAATAGCCACATGCTCACAATTTTAACATGAATCTGACTATTATCACGTTTACCGAAACAATAAGACAAGTTGCACAAGAGATAAAAATAAACACCAGAAAAATCACAACATCATATAAAAATCACCAACACACTAATCTCACATCATCACATATCATCCCTGAATAGCCACCCTTATCTCTCCTATAGCCACCCGTACCACTCCAAAATAATAGCCACCTTTATTCCTCCTCCCTGCCAATATCAATAGCCACCTGTATCAGTCTATAATAATAACCATCATTTTTCCTCCGCCATGACAATATCAATAGCCGCCCTTATCGCTCTTATAACCACCTTTATCACTCAGCCCAGACAATATCCCAACTCACATAACCACAGTGAAATGACATCCTTATGTCCACACAATATTAACATTGGAATGCCACCCTTATGTCCTCATAATAATAACTCAAATCACACAATAATTCACACGGAACATTATCACGACACACAACACAGTCAATTTATATCACAAATTGCCCAATGGTCACAACCAATTTCAAAAATACAACAAATCAATAAATTTCACAGCAAATAGCCCAAGGCTCCCAACAACATATATAAAACCTCAAAAACAACAACAGAGATGAAAAAATAACTCAGCATAGGACAACACCTTCCTTAATCCAAAATTTTAATAAATATATTAAAGCCTCATTTTGAACTTATTTAATAATTATTTGCAGATAAGGAATCCATTTTCAAAAAATGTCAACCCAACTAACCACAGAATTTCACATAAAAATTAAAGTGGAAATCGCACCAAATTATCATATAAAAACAATCTCGGCAAACAAGGAATGAGGCATGACAAATAAAGGATTTAATAAGCTCCAATCATTTTTTCAGTTTAATACATAAAGTGTCTACGAATTTTAACCGGTATAAATTGCACATACAAACCAAGTACGTACTTGTCACCTCGCGTACATGGTTTTCAATCACACGATTTCTACATAAGACTCAATACCTAAGGGCTAATTCCCCCACTCAAGGTTGTGCAAGATACTTACCTTTTTGAAGTTAGGACGATATTTCAAAATAGCCTTCTTGCTTAAATTGACCTCCAGACAGCTCAAATCTATCCAAATTGATTGTATAACTTCATTAAAATTCATCGGAAACGATTCCAGATAATAAAACATTTGACTTCAAATTTTACATTAAAAAGTCAACCAAAAGCCAACGCGGGGCCCGCCTCTCGGAACCCAACATAATTTCACGAAATCCGAACAACCATTTCAATACAAGTTTAAACATACCAATTTAATCAAATTCGATAACAATTCGACCTCTGAATCTTAAATTTTCGTTCTTGAAAAGTTTTGCAAAAATCTTGATTTCTTCCATTTAAATCCAAAATAAATGAGGAATATAGCCATGGATTTATGAAATATAATCAGTTTCGGATATGGGACACTTACCCAAGTCGAAGTCACGAAGAATTCCTCCAAAATCTAGCTACAAAATCCCAATCGAAAATGACAAAATGACTGATTTTTGAGGACAATTCGGGGCTGTTTTGGGTTGGGAGTTTGAGGATATTTTGATGACCTTATAGAGGTATTGCAAGGCTGTTTTGTGACTGATTTTCCAGCAGTAACACAACTGTTTTGGGGGCTGGTTTGGGGTCAGTTTTGAGCTTAGTTTCAGGGCTGTTCTAGCTACGTTTTTGGAGTGATTTTGGGGCAGTGTTTATGTTTTTTTTGTGAAGCTTTTGGCTGCATTTTCATGGTAGAACAGAGCTAGATTTCGAGGTGTCCAAAATCTGATTTTTCGGGACTATTTTTGAGTAGTTTGGTGCTGGTTTTGGGACAGATTCGAGGTCGTTTTGGCACCTGTTCGTAGCTGTTTTTGCACTTTTTGGGTGGATTTTGAGGTCGTTTTTGGGCTATTCTTTGCTGCGTTTGAGGGCTGGACAATGATGGTTTTAGGTGGTTTTTTTGCAACTGGGTTCGGATGAAAAAAGAGGAGCTTTACATAGCTATAAAAATGGTGACAGCTGCTGTAATTTTCTGGGGGATTTTTTTCTTTCTGTCGATGTCGAAACCTATCAAATCAATTCCAATTAACTTCAAATTTTGCACACAAGTCATAATTAATATTATGGAGCTACTCCAACTTTCATAATCGGAATCCGATTCCGATATCAAAAAGTCTACTCCCAGTCAAACTTTTCAAAATCATCCAATTTTTCAACTTTCGCCAATTAACGCTGAAATGATCTACGGACCTCCAAATCAACATCCGGACACGCTCCCAAGACCAAAATCACCATACGAAGCTATTGGAATCATCAAAATTTTATTCCGGAGTCGTTTGCTCAAAAGTCAAAACTCCGGTCAACTCTTTTCACTTAAGCATCAAAAATAAGAATTGTTCTTTCAATTAAATTTCGAATCTTCCGAAAACCAAACTCGACCGCGCACGCAAGTCATAATATATATTACGAAGCTTCTCGGTGTCTTAAACCGTTGAACGGGACGCCAATTCACAAAACGACAAGTCGTATCGTTACAATGTACTCATTCTACACTTTTGCACTGACCTTGCAGGTTCTGAGGCAGGTGCATCTGGTAGTCACCCGGAGCACACCCCTGACACCCCGAGACTGAGACGTGAGCTGTCTTCCGAGCCGTTCTGCAGCACCTAAAGTCTTTCTTTTGTGTTTTGCTTTTTTGTCTACTTCAAGTCGGAAAGAAGCTTAGAGGTTTACATATTCTACTAGTAGCTCATATACTTGTGACACCAGGTCTTGGCACGCACACACTAGTAGACCGTATGATTTTTAGATTTTCACTGTTGTTATGATTTGTTTAGCCGCTTTCGTCTTATTTATTTAAATTTGCTGTTTTCCAACCGTTTAATTAATGGAATCTAATTACTTGGAAACTGATTAAAAAGGAAAAATCAAGTGATAGTTTACTGTTGACTTGCCTAGAGGTAGAGTTGGGCATCATCACGGTTATAGGAGAATTGGTCATGACAGCAATGGTGCTAAATTTATAAGGAAAGTAAAATTAAAAATATGGGATGAAGCACTTATGGCTAAGTGTCAAAAGATTGAAATAATTGCCCGGAGTTCTAGAGATATAGATATTAATGAATCGTTTGGTAAAATATTAATGGTTTGGGAGGTGAGGTTTTGTCAAGTACTACCAGTAGTTCCAAAATAGACAAAAGCAGAGACTGTAAAAGCTAGCTTGCCAAAGTTATACTTGTGGCCTCAAACGAAAAAGACTCAACTGACAAGAAATATAAAGTAAGAATAGATCCAATATTTAGTGTCTTCTTGCTTCGTGTCGTAAACAAAGAAAAGCATCCAATAAAAGATGATTTGGTTCTTACTGAACACTTAGTTATCAATCCCAATGGTAATAGTATCGCATTTAATCAGAGAAATATTTCTATCATTAGATTAAAACGCAATTTGTGCAAATCGCATGATAAAATTAAAAAGATATTTTAGCTAGCAGAAATGAATATGTTGATCAACTAAATAAAAGGTTGATTGTAAAATTTTATAGTAAAAACAAAATATTTTTCAGTTTTTGACTCAGCAAAAAATGATACCAATAATTACCACCAAGAAGAATACTTAAATACTTTAGTACCAAATGGTCACATGTTTGTTGTCAAGTTTCTTATTTCTTACGGATGTTAGTGTCACTGTATATATAATAGACTATGTTAAATTGATCTTCCATTGTATATATAGGTTAATTTTGAAGAAAGATATGCCCATCATGCCACTGGAAACTTAGATACGTCGAATAGCTTATGTAATAGCACACAAATGGTATATAGAAGTTTTGACAATAACGTCATACATGCAAAAATTATGATACTGGTTAATGTGCTTCTAAGTATATTCTTATCCTTGAATTCAACTTTCGTCTTCCGAAACTAAAGAATATCCTTTTAAATTTGTGTGAAAATAATTTTTAGTATGTTTATGTTTTGCAAATATTATAAATAAAGCACAAGGACAAACATCCTAAATATTGGACTATATTACTTGTACGAATAACTGTATGTTGCACTTTCAAGAGGGATATCAAGATCTACAATAAGAGTTCTGGTTAAGGTAGAGCAACCAACGCATTAGGAGGAAACATACACACAAAAATATTGTCCACAAAGAAGTGTTCGTTAAGATACCATCACATTAAATACTTTTAAACTATATATATATATATATATGTGTGTGTGTGTGTGTGTGTGTGTGAGAGAGAGAGAGAGAGAGAGAGAGAGGGAGAGGGAGGAAAAAGAAAATAATTTCAAGCTTCTTCAATAGGAAGAGATTTTGACTACCTTTGTTAGGCAAAGCATGACCTTTTTGTACGCATACCTCTCCATTTTTGTGATCTATTTCAATTATTTATTAAGCAAAGTAAAAAACAGCCAAGAGATGGTGATGCTTCTTCAAATATAATAAAAGAGAATGATTACATTTACATACTATGTTAATAAAAGAGAATGATTACATACTATGTTATAGCATTATCATATTAGTGCAGTTTCACCTAGAATCTTAATCAATTAAATTTATATTACCAATAACTTGGACAAATGATCAACCGTCCCAGTTTGTGAAATAGTTCTTTGGCTAAAAGGTTTGGTAGTGTTACAAGTTCAAATTCCAGTAATTTTCTGATCATCGCTGTTCAATTAAACCTTCCTATTTTTCATATAAAACTATGTGAATTTTTGTTTTGTTTAAAAGAAATAAAATAATCGACTAAATCAACAAGTTGTCTACTTTAGACTTAACAAGTCAATGGAAGTGCATACCTCATTATGATTGCATTTCTACCACTAAATACATATGGTTCTATATATAATATAATATCTGGACCTTTCCTTGAACTAAAATAAAGTACTAGAAAAACACAGTTTATGTAGACCAAAGGGTTTTATGAGAACATCATTTAATATCAATATAACGTGTAAAAGCTTGACCAAAATTGCTATACAAAAATTTTCCATTTCACAAACACCTGGGAACATAGACGAAACTTTATCTCATTTATTGTTGCCATAGATCCAACATTTAAAGGTGATAGAAATGGGCTAGCTCTTATTTAAAAATTGCATGCATTAGTCGTTTTTACGGAAAATCATGCTCAAATAATTAATGTAACAATAACCTACACGAATTCATGTCGAAAAGGTTAATTTTACAGCGAATTTCTCTGGTCTACATCACATGTCACTGGTGGTGTATACAGGAGCAAATCTATCTTGTCGGATCGAGGTGACACATCACCCGCACGCTTCGATAATTTTTTTTAATAAATATATTGATATTTATAAAAAATGAGTTATATACATAAAGTGCCACCCAAATTACACAAATTGCATGTGAGTGCCATGGTTCAGACATTACTTCTGATGTCTTTAATGTACCGCTTGGTTTTGGGTTCATTTCCCTGCAGCAGCGGATCCTCATTTCTTCTTTCTTTTCTTTCCCCTCTTTTTCTTCTTGTTATTTGCTACTAAATTCCTCTATCTTTTTTCTTTTTTAAAATTTTCTTATATTAGCCTTTACTTTGCTTTCCTACAGTTATATCTTATTTCATAAACAATTTTTTTAATGCGTAATTTTAAAATTCTAAATAATATGTAATTTCTCTCTTTCTATTGATACAATATTAACTTATATATTGGAGTATAAGTTGAGCAGTATCATTTGTTGGCTTTTAAAAAAAGTCATGATTAATAGAGGTTTTCATAAATTGATTACTTTAAGATTTTAGCTTTGAAAATAATTGTATAACGCAACAGTTAAATTGGAAAAATTATCCCAAGAATAATGATCAATATATCAAATCAAACAAAAATTATATAATAATTAAGCTACTCTTTAAAAAAAAAATTTAATTGCAGGCGTACTCTCATGAAATAACTTTTTTTGTACTTTTATCTAGAAAATAATAAATCAAGCGTAAAAAAGTTGAACTAAACTCAAATTTATTTGTCTTTTTTTAAATAAATGACTTAACTAGATTAACCAAAAATTAACTGAATCATCCATTCTTCCTATTCGGCTCTTTCGGGCAAGTGGTAGATATATTATGTCTGTGTGTGTGTGTGCGTGCGTGCGTGCGTGTGTGTGTGTGTGCGTGCGCGCGCGCGCGCGCGCGTGTGTGTATATATATATATATATATATATAGAGAGAGAGAGAGAGAGGCACCTACAACTTTCAAATCCTGGATCCACCTCTGGGTGTACACATGATTTATGCAAATAATATTGGAACTGATACTTAGAGCAATGGTAAAGTTGTCGGCGTGTAATCTATACGTCACGGGCTAGAGCCGTAGAATATACCAGTCACTTATGATTGCATTAGTGTAGGCTGCCTACATTATACCCCTTGGGATTGGAGATGCAACCCTTTAATCACCTGAACCATGCGTGAATGCGGAATGCTTCGAACGCCATACTATTTTTTATTTTTGGTTTTAGTTTAATATTGGGACTATTATCACAATTTGGTCACTAATTAGGTAGTTCTTGAATTGCGTTAATTTTGAGACTTCAATTTAGTGTTCACTTTATAGTACTGTATTATTTTTCTTAGTAGTCAGTCTATTATATTGTATATATCATAATAATCTTTTAAAAAAATATATTATTTGCACATATATAAAGAATCCTTTGAAGCAGTGGAATATTAGTTGTAGAAAAGAGTTTGTTGTTTAAATTTTTTCTTGATCAAGTGTTTCGAATTGATCTGGTACCTGATATTTTTCGAAGTTAAAAAAATTGAAGATATCTATAAGTAAATGAATATAGGCAGCAAGAAACACTTTTCTCCGTCTTCTTAAAGACTGAATATGAACCTACTTATTATGGCAATTGACGTCGATTTTTCACCAATCATATTTAAGTTTGGATCAGATAAAATTATTTTGCGTACTATTTATTCAATATTGTTTATTATTTTTTGTCATATAGTAAACTTGAATTTCATTTTTGATTAAACGGTGTGCCGAATTATGGAATTAAGAAAGCATACACATTAAGTGAATTTGACTTGAAGTTTTAACGGAGTGATATTTAATAATTTTGATACGAGAACAAGTACAACTACAGTTTTGTATACTTTAGTAGTATCTAAATTTTGCTTTGACAATAATTAGGTAACAAAAGAAAAAGTATGAGGGTAACTCGAACATCAATTATTTTGCTTGAACATTTTATCAAACTAAATAAACAAAAAAGAAATCCAATTTGAACACTTATGAAATGAGTAAGCCGAAAACAAATCCAACTTGTATACGCACATTCCACAAGGAAATATCATAACATTTTGTTTGGGTAAAAGAAGAATAATATGGAGAAATATTAAAATATAAAATCATGAAAATGGATTTCAAAACTTTTAAATTTTTTAACCCATAAGAACCATGTGTAGCGTACTACTCCATTCGTCTTCTTTATATGACAATATTGGACTAAAAACAAAGTTTAAAATATAGTACTAGTAGTTGCTTTGTTACATACTTATCTTATAGTAGTAAATCCTAAGCACCTATATCTCTACTTCCATATTTGTCAAATTGGTCCTATTTAACTATATCAAAACTGCAAATTCCCTTCTTAGTAATTCCACATTTTAATTTCTTACTAATCTTTTCCCTTTTGGAGGTATAAAGCCGTGGAACTCACGCCAAAACGCGTTTAACTGTCTTAACTGTTTCAGAAATTTCCCTGTCAGCAATGGAGCCGCATTGAACCAAAGGTGTCAAGCGATACCTCTTTGTCCGAACTTTTTTTGTTATATTGCTAGATAAATATTTTTTATGTATATTTATTATATTTTGATTCATCTCGACTTTTTGATGTATCTAATTATTTATATTTTAACACCCTTTGATGAAATTTTTGGCTTACTACCCGTCAGGAATAAAAAACACAAAACCCCAAAACTGGAAATCGGCTTTCTAATTTTCTAGTGAAAATCTATATACTTATTCTTTGTTTTGAATAAAAAAATGTGTTCACGGGATTAAATTAATTAAACATAAGCTGTTGGTCTGTGGAAAACAGAAGAACGCTGTATTTGAAATTTTCTAGTCAAATACTCTTATCTTTAACTTAAAAGCTTGCAGATGTAAGTCTTCAAGCAAAGTGTCAGTGTCAAATGTTGGTCCACAAGAATTCTCCAAGAAACCACCTTCAGACAACCAGCAAGAAACCTTAAAACGGCAAATATCAATTTTAGTCGGTGGCCAAAATTATTTATATTTGGCATCCGCAAAAGTATATAAAATTTATATATATATATATATATATATATATATATTGCTATTATAGAGAGTGGTTATACAATATCATTTTCTCAATATTATTAACACCGAAAAGACAGCTCGGTGCATTAAGCTCTGGTTATATGCGGGGTCCAGGGAGGACCGGATCACAAGAGTTTATTGTACGCAGTCTTATCTTGTATTTTTACAGAAAAATATTTCCACATTTAAATCCGTAACTTCTTAATCACATGACAGTAACTTTATCAGTTACGTCAAAACTCCACTTCAACATTAATGTCACCCAAAAAAAATAAAAAATTGGAACATGATGTTCATAGTACATTAATTTTAAAAAAAGTAATCATATCATAGTACTACATAAGAAGTTAGTATTTTGGAGCAGAAAAAGGCAAAATTGATGAGGTCAATTTGTATAAAGTTTAGTCTTCTCAAGTTTTGTCTTTGCATACTCCTTTTCCTTTCATATACGTTAACACGCTGTATCTCTCTCTCTCTCTGTCTCTATTCCAATGTCACACGTTTGTTCAAATAATTTTCTCCAAATTTTACTATTTTTACAGCTGCAAGATTCTTGTGTTTAAATTGTTTTTATATCAATTTAAAGGTTCAATCTTTCACTTTATTCTCAACTGGGGTTTCTGAGATTTCCTTAGGCTTCTGTTTTCATATGAGTTCCTCTTGTTTTTGGGCTTTCTTGCTTTTTTGCTGTGTTTTAGTCCACATGGAATATTTTTCCCTTTTGGTGTAAAGCCTATTTTTCTCTGTTCCATTTTCCAAAGTTAGTTCTTTTCTCATATAGCCATTCCAATTTTCAATTTTTCTTACTTTTCCATGCTTATCCTAATTTGGTTCCTTTCCTAGCTACAAAAAGTTAATATTTTTCCCTTAGTCATCATCAAATTTTCTCTTTTAGCTACAGAAAGTTGGTATTTTCCCCCTATTAATCACCTAATTTTAATAAAATTTCAATCTTGAAATATTTTTGATTAAGAAACAGAATCTTTGTGTAATTTGGCAAGAAGGGAAGGTTTCAAGATTTTAGCTTTGAGGGGGAAAAAATGCTGAAGTGTTTTTATATATTCAAGGATAAGTCAAGGTCAAGAAAGAGAGGGGAATCAGCACCAGAATTGAGTAATGAAAGTAGGAGAGATGGTAATTCAGAAGGGAAAAGGGTAGCTAAGTCTACAGGTTCAGTTTCATCTGCTAGAAGTATACCGCAAATGTATAGAGAAAAAGAGCAAAATTTGAGGGTTTTTTCACTTTCAGAGCTTAAGGAAGCTACAAGGAGTTTCAATAGGATGTTAAAGATTGGGGAAGGTGGTTTTGGGAGTGTATATAAAGGTACAATTCAGCCTCCTAGTGGAAGAGGTGATCCTATTGTGGTTGCTATTAAGAAGCTCAACACACTTGGATTGCAGGTATGAGCTTTTCTTTGATCTGTAGTATATGTATAATTTGCTTGCCTTTTGTAAAAGATCTTCCTTTCATAAAATGTCTGAGAAGTAAATGAGTTCATGATTTGAATCTTTGATTGATAGAGAAATAGTAGAAATGCCCTTTTGAAGTTTATGCTATTGTGGTCTTGTAATAATATAAAAAAGGGCAGCTCAGCTGAGCTCGCGCTATGCGTGGAGTCCGGGGAAGAGTCAGACTACCGGGGTCTATTGTACGCAGTCTTATCCTGCATTTCTATAACAAACTGTTTCCACGACTCGAATCCGTGACTATGCCAAGGCTCCCCTTCCGGTCTTGTACTAAGATAGTTTAACATAATTGGATTGAGATAGCACAATTTGTGCCCTTTGAGCAAGATAGCCGAATATGATGTGGCGCGTGATATCTTAATTTGGCCCAGAATCTTGGAAAATTCTATGTTAAAGTAACTTTTATGACTGATAAATGCTTCACAAATAAAAAAAATGGCAAATGGTAGACTCAAAACTTGTTACATTACTGCCTTTAATGTATGCATTTTTCCAATTTGTGGAACAAATATAGTGTAATGTTCTACTCAAGTGTTTTGAGTTGGAAGGGGGGAGGTTGCCAATCACCTAAAGTTTCACTTCATGATATTTAATGCTTTACTTATTTTGTTTTTCTGGTGATCTGGGACTAAATTCCTGAACATCATTCTTCTACGGGATCTGAACTCCACTGATTCTGCTTTGCGTATCCTACGTATGTGTATTATAATTTAAAAGGCACTGCCATGTTAGTATTATTTTGGTGCTAAGATGAATATATTCGGGTTGTGAACTAATTTAGCAAGCAAAATTGTTGTCTTTCTTGCTTCTTTTCTCCACAGTTCGTTAGTTGATACATTGAATTCCTGCATTGAGTAACTATTTTCCTGTTTACATCCGCTTCTTATGCACTTAACCTTTTGAGATTCAGTGCCGCTGCAACTCCCACTGGTCCAGGTCTTAGGAACCCATTCACCCTTTTCTTTAATGGTCATTGCTCTGTTTTACTTGTTTCGTTATGTTGAAGAATTGTAAGTAAAGAGTTTAACATCCACCTTTGTTATTTACTTGTGTAGCCTACTGTATCTTTATCTTTTACAACGTTAATACCTCAAATGAGTACCACTTGTTGCATCTTCGTCCCATAACCAATTTCATGTTTATGGGGAGGAAGCATATATCTTTCCGGTCACTAGCTAAGCCATTATTAATTGTTGTCTTCGCCTTTTCTTCGTTTCATTATTGAGTTTGCTGTATGACTCCTAAGATAAACGTAGATAATTCTTAATATATGCAGGGCCACAGACAATGGGTTGCAGAAGTTCAATTTCTCGGTGTTTTGGAGCACCCTAACCTTGTTAAGCTTCTAGGATATTGCGCTACTGATGGGGAAAGAGGGATTCAGCGCCTATTGGTTTATGAATACATGCAAAATAGGAGCTTAGAAGATCATCTGTTCAACAGAGCTGTGCCGGTAATTCCCTGGAGAACAAGATTGAAAATTATCCTTGGTGCAGCACAAGGAATGGCTTATTTGCACGAGGGTCTAGAAGTCCAGGTATTCTTTAACTACACAGATAAAATGATTGACACTTCAGGTTTTTCTAATCAGTTTACAATTGCTTCTGTGCTAGTCACATAAAGAATAAATATCCTTTGACTTTGCCAACAAAGTCAGGTCCTAAATGTGATTGATAGTTATATATAGACTAGTTTATCAAGCTCTCTAAATGGTAAACATGTTTTCAAGCTCTCTAAATAGTGCACCTGTTTGTTCCAATGGTTATTTATTGTTGGATCATCATTGATGAATTTGTAGCACTTTGCCTTTTAACATTATTAGCAATGGCATATTTCATGTTCCATCTGCTTGCAAAACGCAACAAATAAACCTCGTTAAGTCACGTGTATCAGTGTTTCCAACTAACTTCTGAAGCCAAGAACGATAAAGCATGAGTAGCATGTTATGATCATAATTATCACCCATTAAGCTAACACAACTTGCGCTCCTGAAAGCACCTTTCTTTTTTCGATCTTCATACAAACTCTTGAACCTTTTTTCATTTCTCATTCTTAATGAATACTTTTTGATTGAAATGTGAAGGTGATATATCGAGATTTCAAGTCATCAAATGTGCTTCTGGATGAGGATTTTAATCCAAGGCTTTCAGATTTTGGGCTTGCAAGGGAAGGGCCGGCTGGTGATCGCTCTCATGTGTCTACAGCGGTAAGTGATGGCGGTATTGATTATCGCATGAATGCCAAATTTTTGTAGTTGGGATCATTATTAGGATTTAAATTGCATAGGTGAAGTCATACTTTAGCCTTTGATTCTCGTTGGCTGATCATTATTTTGTATTTTCTGTGCATAGCCGGTTGGGACTTTAGGATATGCTGCCCCTGAATATGTGGAAACTGGACATCTGTCGGTCAAGAGTGATATTTGGAGCTTTGGAGTTGTTCTTTATGAGATCCTCACAGGCAGACGAACTTTGGAAAGGAACCTTCCTGTGATGCAACAGAAGCTTCTTGATTGGGTAAAGCAATTTCCTGCTGATAGTAAAAAATTCAGCATGATCATTGACCCAAGGCTTCGAAACGAGTTCTCACTTGTTGCTGCTAGGAGAATTGCAAAACTGGCCGATAGCTGCTTAAACAAGGTCGCCAAAGAGCGTCCAAAAATGAGTGAAGTAGTTCAGATACTGACACAAGCAGTACAAGAATCACAAGAAACAACTTCTTTAGAAGTCACAGGTCCAGGGCCATCTCGGCCTACACAACTTGCCTCACCTAAACAACAACTTAAAAAGAAGACCATTACTGAAACTGCACAGCCAATGCGCCCCATAGCTCAGGCAAGTTACTCAAAATATGGCCTTATAGAAGTTACTCATGAATTGCTATAGCAGAATAAACTGATATGAACCTTTTGTCTAACTTTCTTGTTCTGCTATATCAGGCGTGAATGCTCAAAAGATCCCGGATCATATCTCAAAATTGAGATCCTTATGCACGAGGCGAGTAAATTTTTTTTTATATATATATATATAGTAAGTAATATTCTTTGGTAAAAGAAATGGGCTCTTCACATGTCCCATTAGAGTTCTTTTTTGATAAAGTATATTTGCACCAGGAAGAGTATGGCAAAAGGAGGGAAGTTTCTTTTTTCAGTTAAAAGTGATTTTTAAGAATGTACTTGTAAACTCCTTAGTTTAGGACTTCTATTCATTAGTACTTGTTAACGTAAATAAATCACAGCAACAAATTTGTTCCTCTTACTCAGTACCTATTTTGAGTGGCATCCCGAAAATCTTTTACAATTTAACTCTTGATCTATAACATTATTTGCAAAAGCATTAAGCCAGTGGCAAAGTGGTAAACTTTGACCAGCACTAAGAGAAAGATTTAAGTTTGTGTAAGTATTTTTTTTTTTAACACTATTAGTGTATTTTAACTTGTTATAGTAAATAGATTAAAGAAAATTCCTCCTCTAGCACCGCGTAGTTTTCTTGTGAACAATAAAGGTACCATAAATACTAGAATTTTATCTTGAAAATGTTTTTAAAAAATGAAGAATTAACCCAAATAACTGCCCACCTAATTTATTAAACTAAAAATAGCCAGCGTATATATACATTTAATATGTGTATAATTTAAATCCCCAAAAAAGTAAGATTTCCTTATCCTCAAAAGTTTTACTGTTATTATGTAAACGTATTATTAAACTAGATAATCATATCAAATTTTGTACATTCTTAATTGTATACAATCAGAAATGTTTTTTAAATAAATTTCATGATTCCATATATTTTTAATGTACTTTTTGTTTTTATATAAATTAAAAAAAATTGTGGTTGCTGTACTGTTTCTGCCTCACTCCATGATAAATACACGTATCACCTTATATTCTTGTATGTTAAAATACAGGTCAAATACATTATATTTTTGTTTGTTAAAAGTTTCCATTCTCAACTCATAACCCATGTGAACTCGAAGTTTCCTTCAGCTTTCGAAACTTATTTTACCACAGTAATGCAAAGAATGATAATATTTTAATTCGTCGATTGTACAATTCCCGTTGAAGAAGTTACTTCTCACTTTTTAGTCCGTACATGGTATTGGCTATCTCAGATGGTAGACTATAACTTTTTAATAAAATATGTGCAAGTATAATTGTGAAAAAATGCACCTCTTCACTATAAGTAACTTCACAAATATAAGTTCAAGATATGTCATTAGTTGCAACATGTCACTAATGATGGGAGACAGTTTGTACGTAATTTAAATTCATTAAAGCATTTAGGCCACGTTTGGTTACATGTAAAGTAAAAATAATCATGGTATAGAAATTCATATGATTTTAATACAGCACTCGGTATGCACACAAAATCCTGCACTGGTATAAATATATTATATTATGAATGTTCATTTAGTATTCCGTTATAAATAAGCTTTCTGAAAAAGCTTATTTATATGAGATTCCGCCGTAAATATGTTTATCGATTTAGTACTCTATTGGAAATAACCCTCTTGAAGAAGCTTATCCTTTTGGTACCCCGTATGAATAAACATCACCCTCGGTAGAAGATTATCTATATCTGGTACAATGAGCTTAGCCTTTCGGTACTCAGTTATGGATAAACATCACCCCCGGTAGAAGATTATCTATATCTGGTAAAGTAGCAGCACACACAGCAGTTTGCAGAAGCAGCTCACACAACAGCTTTCTTTCTTCTATAAATAGAGGAGATTTCAGTTCATTATATACATAAGTTTAAAGTTTGAATAATATATCAGTTTCTCTCTATACTTGTCTTTACTTTACAGTCTTTATTTTATAACACGTTATCAGCACGAGACTCTGCC
Organism: Nicotiana obtusifolia; assembly: GCA_002018475.1. Lineage (NCBI taxonomy): Eukaryota > Viridiplantae > Streptophyta > Magnoliopsida > Solanales > Solanaceae > Nicotiana > Nicotiana obtusifolia. The sequence continues at coordinate 67,781 of MCJB01003525.1, read as the reverse complement.
ATCTCGAGCAAATACTTTGAAAGTATTAGAGATACAAACTTTCTTTTTCTAAATAATGTCAAATCTTTCTAAACTTGAATTTGTAGTCCTGGATATATCGGGCAAAAGCTACATGTCTTGGGTGCTTGATGCTGAAATTCATCTTGATGCGATGGGTCTGGCAGACACCATCAGGAAAAATCAAGCATCAAACCAAGACCGTACAAAGCAATGATATTCCTACGCCATCATCTTGATGAAGGCTTGAAAATGAAATATCTCACTATTAAAGATCGAATCATACTCTGGAATAATTTGAAAGATAGATATGACCACCTGAAAATAGTCGTTCTTCCACAGGCACGTTATGATTCGACTCATCTAAGACTACAAGATTTTAAATCTATCAGTGAGTATAATTCTGCTATGTTCAGAATTATCTCCCAATTGAAATTATGTGGTGATAATATTACTGATCATGATATGTTGGAGAAAACTTTCACCATTTTTCATGCCTCAAATATGCTGTTGCAACAGCAGTATCAAGAGATGTGATTCAAAAAGTATTATGAACTTATCTCACATCTTCATGTAGCCGAGCAACATAATGGGTTATTAATGAAAAACCATGAAAGCCGACCTACTGGTTCTTGTCCATTCTCTGAAGTGAATGAGACGAACTTCCACCAAGCTAAGCGGGGAAGAGGACGTGGCCCTAGTCGTGGTCATGGCCGTGGTCAGGGAAGAAACTCTAATCATGGTAAAAATAATGCCCAAAGAACCTCCTCACCACCAGCAATGGAAGAGGAAGAAACAAAAGCATGAAGCGCTGCAAGCAGCAAAGGCAGAAAATGCATGCTATAGATGTGGAGGAAAAGGGCACTGGTCACGTACATGTCGTACAACAAAGCACCTGGTTGAGTTGTATCAAGCCTCCCTGAAGAAGAACAAGGCTAAATAATAAATACCCAATCATAAACAAGCAATAAATCAAACACCCATTTAGTTTACACACTAGGGTTGGGTCACAGCCCTAGTAAAAATCTAACTACTCATGTTTGAAATTGAAGAAATAGAAGAAGAAATGATAATTAAACTCATATTGCAAGATTGAAATGATAAAATATATGTTAAAATAGCTCAAAATATAAAAAACTACTAAAAGAAGTAAGAGAAACGGCTACTACAGCTGCTGACTTCCCAAGTTAACCTAAAAATATAAAATTTATCTATTTATACAGGGCTAAAAATTTCTGACAAAAATACCCTCTCGGATGTTCTGCGGCCGCACAATTTCATGTGCAGTCCGCACTTTTCTTCAGCATGATAGGATTGGAAATCTACGGCCGCATAATTCTGAACTACGGACGCACTGTGCTCTTTCTGGTGGCACTTTTACATCTGAAGCCGCACCTTGCTCTTCTGCGGTCCCCACTTTTACATGTGCGGCCGCACAGCTCTTCTTCTACGTCCGCACAATAATTGTGCGATCCGCACTTTTGCTGGACTTGAATTGCAGATTCTCTTAACTTTGCTCTGACCCAGCTTCTGCTACCACACAATTCATGTGCGGACTGCACTTTGCACTAGTCTCTGATGGGTTTTCCTTTATAACTTGCGGCCGCAGATGATATTCTGCGGTTCGCACTTCTGAGCTTTTGTGTTCTTTTTTGTCCTTGAGTTCAAATTACTCCTTCTTGAGTTGGATTTCATCTCGGGAGTTCATCTTCCACTATTCCTGCAATTAAGCATATTTTATCAGTTTTCGGGAACAGAATTAAAAGCTTTTGGACTAAAACGAAAGCTAAAAGGCACTAATAAGTAGTTAAAATCCCAACTTATCAACTCCCCCAAATTTTAAATTTTGCTTGTCCTCAAGAAAATAAAGTGGTTCCCACCTCCACTAGTTAAAAGCTATTCCAGTAAATCACAGTGAGTCATTCACACAAATTGGGACCAACAATTACCCACACCAATTATGAATTATCAATATGGCAACAAGTTAAACTTTTAAGCACAAATAGTTCTAATGTGACACTTGAGCATCAAGAGTTGACTTTATTCATCAAGAAAGCTTGCTCTTTCATGGAGGTCATTGTGGATCCCAAACTCCTCTTCCTCCTCTACTCTCTATTTGTCACTATCTCACTTAAGAATTTAGCATTCAATCCAAAGATTTGCGAAAGGTTCACTCATCTCTCTCAAGGGAATGTCGCAAGTACGGCTTTAAGTACCATAGCCTTGCCCCTCATGTAAATCACCACTAATGTAAGCTCACTCGGCTTGAAATCACGTAGGGTTTTTCGGAATGCATTGAAGGCTTTTGGACTAAGATTGGATACGCTATGATAGAACTGGTTCATCTTTCCTTAAGCACTCCATTTTCTTTTCTCGACTCATGCTTTGCTAGCTCTTTGAGGCATTTTCTTTTCCTTGGGGGGACTAGAGAGACTTAACAACACTCTTTCTTGATCATGACATTCATTTTCTCCCTCTTTGATTTCTCAATGCTTTGCGTCGTTACTTTTCTTTGAATCCCTTCAACTCCTCAACTTATTCGCTTTCTTTTTGCATTTTTCTTTTTGTTCTTTCCTTTTCTTGCCTTTCTTCTCTTTATTTATTTTCTCTTTTTGTACCTTGATACCTCTTTCAGTTTCCTCGTCTCTCCCCCAAACTTACATTTTTATCCAATTGTTTCACAAGAGTGTTAAGGAAAGCTCGGGTGCCAAGAGAGGGTCACTACAAAGCGGTAAAGGCTTGTAACATGGTTATCAAATGAGAAAGGTTCAAGGCCCAAATGGGTTGACTAGGGATAACAATATTGGTGGATAATGGAAACTTCAAGCAGGTCAAGGAAAGCCTACAATCACTTCTCAAGCCAAGCAAAACTTAAAATTTTGCCTAGAAACACATTCGGGGCAAGTTCTAGACCATTAGCACGGGTACTTGGACTTGCACCAACAACATCTCACCTTTCACGCAGCTGGATTGTTAAAGAGGATAGATTCGATGGCCCATAACGACCATATTCAAGATTGAAAATCACTATGGTTAGATTAAACCACTCGATGATAGCCTAAGTCAACACAAGAGTCACAAGGTCACTAACTAGAGCTATTTCTTTCCAAAAACCTTGTTTTTAATCATAAGCATGCAGTTAAGTGTGTTGGTACCAAGTGAAGCATGTTTAACTCTTCGAGCATGGCTCAATTAGGCTTTGTTATTCATTACTACTACTATTATTACCTAAACACTAAAAACGAACTCAATCCTTTAAGAAGGTTGCCACGCCATCCATCGTTGGGAAGAGACACCCGGTTCACACAAAACTACCTTTGGAAGAACTGTGGCATTAAGAAAACTAAGGGTTTATTATTCACTAAAACATAGAAAGAAGTTATTAAATAAAAAAGAAGCTACTAATTCAAAAAGAAAACAAACATAAAGATAAAGAAACTGCAACGCAAACTATTGAAAGCGTAATGAATATACATAATGAGAGATAAAAGAGAATATATACATGATGAGAGTTAATTACAGGCCAATTATCTCATAGTTATCAAAATACATAATCATCAAGATGTCAAAGAAACTCCACTCCCCTCCCCCCCGAAAAAAAATAAGCGTTGTCCCCAATACTTAACAACATAAGAGTAAAAGAAGGGTGAGAGTGAAGAAAACTCCCTATGGCTCTGTGGCCATATCTGTGTCCCCAGCAGTGGCACCAACCGCAGCCTTATCCAATTGGATCTCATCATCCTCAAGTCGGGGAGTGGGTGGGTTGGTGAACATCTGGCGGACCGTCTCAGTAGTGTCAGCAGCAGTATCTGGCTCCTCAGACTAGCCAGCTAGTGCTGTAGGAACTGGGCCTGGTTGGTGCGGGTCTATCAGCATATGAAATGGAATGTCTCCGGCTGCTGCAATCTTGGTAAATTGTCGCCGGAGCTTATCCACTGACTTCTTGGAGGCTGGAACTTCCGCATCTTTTTCACTTTCTTTTTTGGCTCCTCTATGACTTAGCCATACTGTACCAGAGTGGCCATAATTGTGTTCTGCTTGTCCAAGCGCTTCTTCAAAGATTTTCTAACTGTAGGGGGAATCTGGGGTGCTGGAATAGATGGTTGTGCTGCAACCTGACTAGATATGTCAGACAGCTTTGTAGTAGCTGTCTGCATCCAGTTGTTGAGGCTCGCCTGTGTCTGGGAGACTCGCAGCGCAGTAAGTGGAGCAGAGCGCATAGGCACCGGAGGCACTGAGACTGAAGGTGAAGGCATAGCAGCTACATTGGCAGAAGGCTCTGCTGAAGTGGATGGCATATCAACTGTCTCTGTAACCACCATCGATGTCTCATCAGATTGGCCTACGGTGGTAGTCGGTTGACCCTTTCTCTTCGGGTTGTAGGCATCCATAAGAGAATTCCAAGAGAAGGGCTTCTTTGCCCGAACCTTCGTGTCAACATCTCTGGGCTCTACCCGTGCATCCGTAAGGTACTCAGTGATGGTTTTAGGATACGGGTAGGATGTATAAGCTTGCCTGGTGACCACTGATATGTTGGCCAACATCATGGCACCCACATTGATCGGGTACCTGGCCATGATGGAGGCGACTAGAACTACCCGCAGGATAGGAAGGTTTGTTTCATTCTGACACATGTCTAGTCTACTGCATACGAAGGTCTGCCATCCCTTCGCCTCGAAGTTTAGGTTGTTCCGCTGAATAGGAACCCCTATAGTGATCCATGGGGGTGGTGACCCCGGGGCTGCAAGAAGCTCAACTAGCCATGGGCGAGCTGCATTACCCAACGCCAGCTTCTCCAAGTATTGTGCTGGCTCCACATCCTCAAACCCCAAATAGGAGTTCAATGTGTGTTGGTCAGACCTCACCCTCAGATTCCTCACTTTTGTCACTTTGGTCCCTTTCTTTATGTGTGCCACATTGGCATAGAACTCCCGGACCAAATACTCCTTGGCATCAACAACAGTCTGGGTGAACCACATCCACCCCTTCCTCTCTCGGAACTGTCTCAACATTGTACTTGTCAAGATCGTTGAGTTGGAACTGTCGCTCCAGAGTGAGCGATCTTACTGGCCACCATCCACGGAAGCTGGTGAAGGTAACTAGATTGACGAAACGGTCCTCCCAGACCTCTTTCTTCTTCGACCTCTCAAGGTCGGCAACTGTCGTATCTCCCCCCTCGACCATCATTTTGGGATGTTATCAACTGTAGTAGCTGATGCCTCAGGGACAAGTGTAGAGAAGGGCTCAGAAGCCTAACTAGCACTTTCTAAACCCTCAGAGGTGCTATGTGAAGTGGAAGGCTCGTCTTGGAGTTGATACCTTCCTGATGGCTTTGATTAGATAGCCGTCAGCTCTTGAACCGAGTTGCCCTCTGATGCTTCCCTAGACGAGGCATAAAAACTAGATTCTGAGGGCTCTGCATTTCTCTCTTGACCGACTGTAGTCTTCTTTGATATTATATTTTGGAGGGCGAGGGGTAAAGTACTCTTGCCTCGACCCCTGAAAGGTTCACCCCTCCCCTTTGAAGTGTCACTGCGGCCACAAGATCTAACCATTGTCTGTGATAAGCAATAGCATCAGTTAGTTGTGGTTCAATTTCAAACAGACAGTATAACAGAGTGTACAACATGAGTGCAGGGACCGTAAGTGCGATCGCGATAGGATTTCTGCACACCGCACAATTTCAAGTGCGACCCGCAGATTTAGCCTTACTTACAGTACCCTAGTCTTAACTTTTGCGTACCGTACAATAACTTGTGCGACCACAGACTTCAAACAATTACGAGTAGACTTTCTAAGGTTGTTCACTTTTTGCACAAAATTCGGCATGGTATTAACAATATTAAGCATGAAAATCACATTACCCATTCCCCACAGAGCAATTATCAGTTAACCTAACGCAGTTTAAACCCCACATGGTAGTAAAATTGAAATTTATTGACAAATGGCCTAAAACTACCTAAAAATTATAAATTAAACTAAAGATTGAAATATTCTATGAGTAATTGAAGCATACCAGATATGAAGTAATGCAGATAAGTAATCACAGATGTGGATTTAGTGTGGCAGGAGATTGAACAGATGATTTCCAAGTGTTAGAGTTTAGAGTGCTCAAAGAGGAAAAAAATGTATAGTACCCCTTAAGGTTACTATTTATAGTTAACGATCAGGCTTGAGGGACAAGTGAGGAGTGTGGCCGCAGAATTCCCTTTGCAGTCCACACTCTTTTACCTGGGGGGCTCAAATGCCCTTGATGATATGCGGTTCGCACAATTTGGGGTGAGACCGCAGATATTGGAGAGTATGAAAACAGTAGATGCAATAGTAATACCCAACAAGTGTCAGGGTCGAATTCTGCAAGGAGCTATATGTATGCGAATTAGTAGTATATATATTAGCATGTGAGTTTGGATACCTAAATTTGCATTTCCATAAAAATTGGTTTGTTTTAAATTCTAATTTAAACTGCAATTGCAATTTAAAAAATAGAACTAGGAAATTACTTTTGTTGTTTTTCAAATGTTGTAAAAGACCTAGGGATATGACTTTCGCCCAGGTGTTTGCGTAACGGGTTTTAAACCTTAAAGCTTGTTTTATTGGTAGGGGTATATTGTAGCTATCAACACTCGGTTACCCAATCAATACCTCTCGGTCAAAGAATGATTTTGCTCAATTTGGCTTTCTCAAGTCCAATTGGGTATTGAACAAAAATGGTTGATAAAAAGCTTAAGTCGGGTTTTACTATATCTAGGTTCAACCCTTTAATTAGGTTTATCAATCTCTCGATTGACCCAATTTCTTGCTAGCCAAGTTCTCCTAGACTAAGTCTCTCTTTCTCAAGTAGAGACCAAGTCAAATAGGCATGAACTAATGTTTGCAACCATTAATTCGTCAAATAAAAGCAAGAACAAGGCTAAATAATAAACGTCCGACCATAAACAAGCAATAAATCAAACACCCATTAAGTTTATACACTTGGGTTGGGTGACAACCCTAGTAAAAATCTAGCTACTCATGTTTGAGATTGAAGAAAAAGAAGAAGAAATGATAATTAAACTCATATTGCAAGATTGAAATGATAAAATCTATGTTAAAATAGCTCAAAATATAAAAAACTACTCAAAGAAGTAAAGAGAAACGACTACAATAGCTGCTGACTTCCCAAATTAACCTAAAAATATGAAATTTTTCTATTTATACAGGGCTAAAAGTTTCGAACAAAAATGCCCTCTCGGATGTTCTGTGGCCTACACAATTTCATGTGCGGTCCGCACTTTTCTTCAGCTTGACAGGATTGGAAGTCTGCGGCCGCATAATTCTTAACTGCGGCCACACTGCACTCTTTCTGCAGTCCGCACTTATACATGTACGGCCGCACCTTGCTCTTCTACGGTCTGCACTTTTACACGCACGGCCACACAACTCTTCTTCTTCGACCGCACAATAATTGTGCGGTCCGCACTTTTGCTGGACTTGAATTGCAGATTCTCTTAACTTTGCTCTGACCCAGCTTCTGTGGCCGCACAATTCATGTGCAAACTGCACTTTGCACCAGTCTCTGATAGGTTTTCCTTCATAACCTGCGGCTGCAGATGATCTTCTTCGATCCGCACTTATGAGCTTTTGTGCCCTTTTTTGTCCTTGAGTTTAGATTACTCCTTCTTGAGTTGGATTTCATTTCGAGAGTTCATCTTCCAATATTCCTGCAATTAAGCACATTTTATCATTTTTCGGAGACACAATTAAACACTTTTGGACTAAAACGAAAGCTAAAAGGTGCTAATAAATTATCAAAATCCCCATTTATCAGTCTCATGTGTGCCTGCTATTATCTCGCAACCTAGTGTTTGCAAAGCTATTAGCCCAAATAATTCGATTAAGGGCACAATTTCCATATTATCCTATAAAGGTTATTTGCCTTGATAATGCTGGAGAATTCTCATCTCAAACTTTTGATGATTATTGTCTATCAGTTGGGATAAAAGTTGAACATTTTGTAGCTTATGTTCATACTCAAAATTGCCTTGCAGAGTCATTTATCAAATGCCTACAATTGATAGCAAGACCACTACTTATAAAAACAAAATTGCCTACTACTGTTTGGCGCCATGCTATCTTGCATGCAGCGTTACTTATCCGTCTCATACCGACACATTATAATAAATTCCGTCACAGTTATTTTTGGTCATGAACTAGATATTTCCCATCTACGAATTTTTGGATGTGCTGTATATGTGCCAATAGCACCACCACAGCGCAGTAAGATGGGCCCGCATAGAAGGTTAGAAATATATGTTGGGTTTGAATCACTCTCTATTATTCGCTATCTTGAACCATTGACAGGAGATTTATTTACTGCTCAATTTGCGGATTATCGGTTTGATGAAATGAATTTTCCACAATTAGGGGGAGAGAAAAAGGAAATCAAAAGAGAAATTGAGTGGAAAGTTTTATCATTATCTCATTTTGATCCACGTACCCCTATGTGTAATTAGGAGGTCCAGAAGATCATCTATTTACAAAATATAGCAAATCAAATGCCAGACGCGTTTACTGAATTGAAAAGGATAACTAAGTCACATATCCCTGCATAGAATGTGCATATCTGAATTGATGTCCCAACAGGACCATCTACTAGCATGAGAGCTAGTGAACCTAAAGCACGCCTGAAGTGTGGTAGGCCTTTGGGTTCTAACGATCGAAATCCTCGAAAAAGAAAATCGACAAATAATCAAAACGGTACTATGAAGGGATCCCCTGAAGAGACCCAAGATTTGATTAGTTCTGAGATTCCCGAAGAAATCAATGAACCCGAGACTCAAGTGAGTGAGAAGATTTTAATAAGTTCTACTGGTGAAGGGATTAATTTAAATCGATCTGAAATAGTGGTGGATAATATTTTTGCATATAATGTTGCACTTAACATTATATAATATAGTGAGGATCTTGAACCCCGATCTGTCGAAGAATGTCGACAAAGATCTGATTGGCCAAAATGGCAAGAGGCAATTCAATCAGAATTGAATGCATTTGCTAAAAGAGAGGTCTTTGGACCAGTAGTCCAAACAATTGCTGCTATAAAATCAGTTGGTCATAAATGAATTTTTGTGCGAAAAAGGAATGTTAAAAATGAAATTGAAAGATATAAAGCTCGCCTTGTCGCACAAGGATTCTCACAACGACCTGGAGTCAATTTTGATGAAACACATTCACCTGTTATGGATGCCATAACTTTTCGACATCTCATCAGTTTAGCACTACATGAAAAGCTTGAAATACATCTAATGGATGTAGGTGCAACTTATCTGTACGGTTCACTTGATAATGAAATTTATACGAAAACCCCCGAAGGACTTAAAATGCCTGAAGCAAATACAAAATCTCAGAAAATGTATTCAATCAGATTACTATGATCTTTGTACGGTTTAAAGCAATCTGGGCCTATGTGGTATAATCTTCTTAGTGAATATTTGCTGAAAGAGGGTTACGTAAATGATGTTATTTGTCCATGTATTTTTATAAAGAAAATGGCATCAGAATTTATTATACTTGCTGTTTATGTTGATGACATAAATCTTGTTGGAACTTCAGAAGAGCTCCAAAAGGCAATTGAATATCTTAAGAAAGAATTTGAGATGGAAGATCTTATAAAGACAAAACTTTGTTTTAGTCTGCAGATTGAACATTTAGCAGATGGGATCTTTATCCATCAATCTGCCTATACAGAAAGGGTCTTAAAATGCTTTTACATGGACAAAGCGCACCCATTGAGTACACCACTGGTTGTTCGATCACTTGAAGTGAATAAGGATTTGTTCCGACCTCCAGAAGAGGATGAGAACTCCTTGGTCCCGAAATACCTTATCTTAGTGCAATTGGTGCACTTATGTATCTTGCTAATGCTACAAGGCATGACATAGCATTTTTTGTTAATTTACTAGCAAGATATAGCTCTTCTCCTATACGGAGACATTGGAACGGGATTAAGCATATATTGCGATATTTAAAGGGAACACTTGATATGGGTTTATTTTATTCTAACAAAGGGAGTACAGATCTTGTTCGTTATGCGGATGTAGGTTAGTTATCCGATCCACATAAAGCTCGATCTCAAACTGGGTACGTGTTTACATGTGGAGGTACTGTCATATCATTGCGCTCCACAAAGCCATTTATTGTTGCTACTTCTTTAAATCATGCTGAGATAATAGCTATTCATGAAGCAAGTACGGAATGCCGATGATTGAGATCAGTGACTCATTTTATTCAAGGAAAATGTGATTTGGAATGTGATAAAAGATCCACAATTTTATACGAAGACAATATTGCGTGCATAGCCCAATTAAAGGAGGGATTTATAAAAGGAGATTGAACAAAGCACATTTTACAAAAATTATTCTACACACATGATCTTCAAAAAAATGGTGACATTGATGTGCAACAAATCCGTTCAAGTGACAATCCGGCAGATTTATTTACGAAATCTTTGCCAACTTCAACTTTTGAGAAGATGGTATACAAGAGTGGAATGCGGAGACTCAAATATTTGAAATAAGGTTTTTATCAAGGGGAGTAAAATATGCGCTATACTCTTTTTCCCTTACTAAGGTTTTTCCTACAAGGATTTCCATATAAGGTTTTTAATGAGACAACTAGTTATGTGTAATACTAAATATGTGTACTCTTTTTCCTTCAATAGGATTTTTTTCACGTAGTTTTTCCTAGTAAGGTTTTAATAAGGCACATTATCTTGTAATGAACATCCAAGGGGGAGTGTTTATAAATATATTATATTATGGATGTTCATTTAGTACTCTGTTGTAAATAAGCTTCTTGAAGAAGCTTATCTCTATGAGACTCCGCCGTAAATATGTTTATCTATTTAGTACTATATTGGAAATAAGCCTTATGAAGAAGCTTATCCTTTTGGTACTCCGTTATAGATAAACATCACCCCTGGTAGAAGATTATCTATATCTGGTACAATGAGCTTATTCTTTCGGTACTCCGTTATGGATAAACATCACCCCGGTAGAAAATTATCTATATCTCGTACAGTAGCAGCTTACACATCAGCTTGCAGAAGCAGCTTACATATCAACTTTCTTTCTTTCCATAAATAGAGGAGATTTTGGTTTATTATGTCCATAAGTTTAAAGTTTGATAATATATCAGTTTCTCTCTATACTTATCTTTACTTTACAGTTTTTTTTTATAAGATGCACCACTAATTAGTCTTTATATAACTTTATACAATATTTGGTTTCAAGTATTAAACTCTGCATCAGTTATGTGGACTTTAATATCGGTAATTAAATATTGTATAACAAACACAAGTATAAGTTATAGGAGAATTTATGTATTATTTTATACAAATATAAAGTGGCATAAGTATTACGTGGATACGTGGATATAAAGACAATAATAGTATAATAATCGTACAACAGGTAATCTCAAAATAACAAATCCATTCATAATTTATGTAAAAAAGTACGAGTTAATCAATTTTCGGATTGATAATTAAAAAATAGTCAGCGTTTACGAAGTCATTGAAAAATAACCACTATTTTGCGGAAACACTAAAAGTTCCAACATAATATGCTGGATTATGGAGCTCCTGTGGATAAACTTCCAGCATATTATCTTGGAACTTTAGCACACGGAAAGTTCCAGCATAATGTGTGAAGCCCCTGCATATAAATTTCCAACATATTATGATGGAACTCCATTATATTATAAAATTCCAGCATATTATGCTGCTAGTTCATATGTAAAGTATTTGAACTCCAGCATATTATAATTATTTTTTAATTATCAATTGTAAATATGGCTATTTTTGATTCCCCATAATTTATGCACCACATAATTTATGCATTGCAATCCTTGTATAGCCAAAAATCAACCAAACGATCCCTTAGTGTAATGAAAACGACAGTCTATATCTCTCAATTAATATCCAGGATACTTCTGCTCTTTTTTCCTTTTCTTGTTTTGTAGATATACACCAATGTTGCGCGTGCCACGTACATCATATGAATATGAATTGTCAGCCATTCGTTATGATTTGAACATTTTGAAATGGTTCGCGTATTTCGGACCAGTTAAACTCTCACTGCTCGACATTTCTCTCTCACATACTCATGAAATCCTAAGCTATGTTAATAAAGTGTATAGGCTAAAATTAGTTCATTTTAAATATTTGTGTAATAGAGCGATACGTGGAACCGAAAACAGATAGAGAGCGAGATAATTAGAAATTAAGACCGGGGGCAGCAGTTTCGGTTGGCACCGGGAAGCCCCCGGAGGCAATATTGCTAGTGAAGACAAATGAATATCTGTCACCCAATAGCATTTAATAAAGAATATTCTGCTCTATTAAATACACAGTCCGCTCTAGAGAATTTTGGCATTCATAGCCTGTTGTTACACATTTTTCAATGGCCCCCATAATTGTCATTTAAGAAGGGCTTGATCCTAATACCTTGTTCGTTATGTGCAACTATAAATAGTGACTTAAACAGTTATTGTTAAGGGGACTACTTGTCACTATCCAATTCTCCTTTCATAGGATGTCATGGCGGCACCTAATCTTTAAGACTAGGTAACTCAGAGGAAGCAAATCCAAAAGCTACAAGACTTTATGGAACAAAAACAAGAAAACTCGGCTGTCTTTTCCAAATGAAAACAAACAAGCATTTGACTTCAAGTTGCAAAATGATCCTAAACCATTTTTCTAAAATCCTAACTCTAATAGGTGGTATAGATATCAAGGAAAATATTTTGAAAATACAAAATGGAAATATTAACAAAGGTGACAGCATGCTGAAATCAATTACTGAAGGCATCGAGGATAAAGTGCTTATAAATCTTGCATCCAATCATAGGAAAATATAGTGCAAAAAAGAAATATTAAAGCACTTAGAAGTCATGGTATTCGTAAAAATGTTGCATCGACCCAGTCCATCCAGTAAACCTATGGGGGGATCCCACATGTCCGCACTTTGTTAGTGCTTCCCTTCATAATGATGACCTGGAGTACCAACAGATCTATCTCATCTCCGCTATGCAGAAGAAGCAAGCCACTAAAATTTACAAGAATAAAAATATTATCACCCTAAATTTAATTTGAGTAAGGAATATAAAAAATTTAAGTTCATTGGTTGTTCATCATCAAAGACCAATTATGCATCATCGATAACTTTGTTGTTCCTGAATTTGATTTTCACGAGAGAAAAAATTCAATTCTAATATTTAATTCAAATATAATTTGAAAAAGAGAAATATTAGATCCTAATATTTTACTCAAATATAATATGAAAAAGAGAAATACTATCTAGACGCATTTCGAAAAGACTTAGAAATTTCAAGGTGAATGTATTTAGAAGATAAGAGTTCTGATTGAAAAAAGAGAAAGCGAGTAAATGAAGGTAGAGAAGTAAACAACTATAGGCAAACAATAAAAATTTAAAAAAGAAAGGGTTATGCTTAGAAAGAGAGAATAGCATGATAAAGTGAAAAAATACTCTCAATTTTGATTAGATTAAATTATGGGTATAAGAAGAGGGTTTGGTTAGAAAGACAGGATAGTCTTACAAAGTGAAAAATCTCTCTATTTCGATTGGATTAAATTATAGGTACAAGCAGACAAACAATTCAATGCTTTTGATATGGATGTCCTTTTCTTGAATGGAGAGAAAGTTGTTGGCAACTTTATTAATGACCTATCTTATTTACTTAATTAGTTTATATATGTTTTTTCGGTTTCTCACAGGGTCCGATTTAATGAAAATCTCACATGAAAAGATAAAGTTCCATATCCGGAGCTTGAATCCAAGCAAGCAATATATGTTTTCATAATGAGAGAATGAAGGAATTGTCCTTCGTCTATTAATTAAGAGATGCTGAGGTTGTGGCTTTTTCACATCCGGGCAGACAGAGCATGCTTTGTCAATAATCCAAATCGAGCATAACCGCGCACGTCCCCTTGCACGTCTCTCTGTTTCCAGAGCCACTGCCACCGAAGGAGCTGATTTATGTGGAGGTGCCTTCAGACTGGAAAGAAAAAGGTAAAGAGTGGTCACATGCCGATTCCTGTCAAAACCTTCTAATGGATGGTCATGAGTTAAGTGTGATTGAGTTGTTACCATGCGGCTGTCCGTCCAATACACATTAGAGGAGATGGCGCTGAGGATGAAAACTTTAAATATGAGACACCTATTACTTGTCCAAAATGTGGTGCGCAAAGCAATGCCATAGCAGTGTACCAGCGGGTCAAACTTATTTCCTAAGTTTAGGACTGGGTTGGGAGAGGGGAACGCAAAAAGTTAGGATTATCTTATTGAAAGCGTAGGGAAGGTTAGTTTTTATAATTTACTACTAGCTTTAGAGCCTGTTTGGCCAAGCTTCTCGGAGGCCAAAAGTACATTTTTTTTTTGTCAAAAAAGTACTTTTTGAAAAATTTAATGTGTTTTGCCAGTATAAAAAAGTACTTTTGACCAACAACACAAGCAGTTTTTCTGCTTTTGGGAAGAAGCAGAAAATTCTAGCTTCTTGCAAGAAGCATAAGCAGAAGCAGAAAATTAATTTATTCAAGACAAAACTATCCTCACCGTAAATTTATATTTTCCAAATTATCCTTTACATTTTCTTTCCATATATATATATATAATGTTGCCCCTACTTTAATTCGTTAGCAGTATGAGGTAATAAAAATATCGAGTCATCTTCAGTTTGAATGGTAAAGATGAGAAATTTACTAATATCGATTGCTAAAAAATGAATAAATAAAATAAACTATTTTCTTATGTACAAGCGGTATTATTTAAATTGATCTCCAAATTTATTTTACTTCTGTACTTCCGATCCTAATAACTTTCATTTCAAAACCCTTTATCTCCAAGAGATTTCTACCTCTTTTCCTTCTAACACATCCTATCACAACTGTAGGCAAAAATATATTCAGAAAATAGTAGTCCTAATACAAAAAATGGTAAACAATTTTAATTGACACTCATTGTAAGAGAGTAAATTCCTTTGAAATTATAAGGTATTTCTTTATAACCGTTGGAAGTACTACAATGACTTTATATATATATATATATATATATAATCCATGTATTTGATATCTTCAATTTTTAAAATAATGGTAGAAATTAAAAAAAAAACTATTAAAAACCAATAAAAAGTCAATAAACGAATTTGAAAGAGTCATGTATCTTTTATATATTTGATATCTTTTGCTTCTTCTTGAATAATTTTTTTTTTTAATTTCTACCATTATTTTAAAAATTAAAGATATCAAATACATGAATCATCTTGTAACTTTTCAATTTCTTTTTTGATTTTTCTTGTTTTTGATGTTTTCTTTGTCTAATCTTAATTTTTTTATTTCTCTAAATTAATAAATCTCCTAGAATTCTCCCAATAACTTTAATAGATTCATCTCCTTGAATATTTCATGCAAAATGAGGAGTCTCCTCTATTACTATAAATAGACGTCTTCTCCTTTTTTCTTGTGCAGATTCTTCTTCTTTGTCTCTTATTTCTCTTTAAATTAACAAACTAACAACCAGTACAAGTACTTTTTTCATAAGGTATGTTTTTTTTGTAATGTACCAATTTATTATATGCAATGTCTAGTATGTACTTTTATTTTTATTCTTTTTTAACGTGCTTGCATGTAACAATGATAACACTGATTTCTAATAATATGAATGATTAATAGTTAAAATATTTTCACTTGATGCTTTTATTTTTTGTATCTTTCTCTTTTATTTATTTATTTAGTTCTCTATTTGTTTAATATTATTATTAACCACATGTTCTTAATGCATGAAAGAAAATGAGCAAGAAAATGACATTGGATAACAACTCTTAGAAGGCTAAATGGGATGCAGAAACTACAGAACTATTTTTAAATATATGTGTGGAAGAAATTTTAGCAGGAAATCGTCCTGGAACTCACTTAAGTAGATTAGGATGGTCTAATCTAGTGCAAAAGTTTAATGACAAAACCGGAAGAAACTATGATAAAGTTAAGTTGAAGAACAAATGGGACAGCCTCAAAGGTACATGGAAAGAATGGGCTACTTTAGTTGGAAAAAAGACTGGTTTAGGATGGGATCCTGATAAAAAAACAATTCAAGCGAGTGCGGATTGGTGGGATAGGAAAATAAAGGTACTTGTAATTATACTACGTAATTTTCACTTAACATAATTTTATTTATTTATTTATTTTGCTTTGGTATTTTAAATTCTCTTGTTCTTCTTCACATTTGCAGGAAAATCCAAATGTAGAGAAATTTAGAGAGAAAGATTTACAACATCGACAACTGATAGAATACTGTTTTAAGGATGTTGTTGCAACCGGTGAACATGCGTGGGCACCGTCATCGGGAGTGTTACCAGATGGTATACAAGGAAGCGGTTGGTTTTAACCAGAACAACCATTTGAGTTTGGAATTCCTGTAGACAATGAAGAGTTTGGGAATATTGATGGCATAGAAAAGAATACGGAAAAAGGATTCAAATAAACTAATCCAGAATGTGATTGAAAAAGTGCGTGGTAGTGAGAGTGGAGAGAGAAGAAAAAGAAAACCATCAACTGCTATAAATGAAAAGGAAAAAAATAAATTCATTACCAGTCTAAGAATTACATCATCAATAGAGAAAATTGCTGAAGCAATAGAATCACGCTCTTCAATGAATATGGGGTCAAAAAACTCTTCACTTAGTATTAAGTATGTAATGGATATTGCTCATAGTTTACCCGGTATGATTGTTGGTAGCGATTTATGGTGGAAAGCAAGTGTGCTACTAGTCAAGCAACCAATGAGAGAAATGTTTTTAGTACAAGAAGATCCAGAGTTACAATTGCAGTGGTTGGAAAAGATGTCTGAGCTTCAAAAAGAATAAATTTAATTATATTACCTATTATTATCTGCATTTTATTTTTTCTAGTTATTGAAACTTTATATTTGCTTTAAAATGTTGTTCTAGTTATGCTTTATAGTTATTGGAATTTATATTTGACTTTTATTCAAGTTACTAATATTTATTTTGAAATATTAGAATTTTATGTCGTTGTACTTAGGTAATTTTTTATTTTATTTTTATAACAAGTATATAGATTGTTATTCAAGTAATTTTATTATTCTTTTTCTTACAGATATGTCATTCACCATAAATAATGATGAGCATGTTGACGAAGTTCTTTAAATGAAGTAGATGAAGATGATGATGTAATTGATTTGGTAATTTTCAGTGTAGCTCTCGTATCGGAATATTATTTAAATTTTTGTCTAAAAACTCCATGCAGAACTTCTCCACATACAGGATTTTATTTCATCAAGGAGATACTTGAAGGGCATGATAAGAGATGTTATGGGATGTTTAGGATGGAAAAACATATATTTCTTGACTTATGCAAAACACTAAATGAACAATATGATTTAAAAGCAACAAGAAAAATGACCATAGAGGAGATGGTTGCTATGTGTTTTACTAGTGGTCGGACATAATGTAGGGAATCGAATGATTCAAGAACTATTCCAACACTCTGGAGAGATCGTTAGCAGACATTTTTATCATGTTTTAATAGCATGTTTGAAATTGACTATGGATATTATTAAGCCAAAAGATCCAACCTTTTCTGATATTAATCCTAAAATAAGAGAAGATGATAGGTATTGGCTTTATTTTAAAAATTGCATTGGAGCAATAGATGGCACACACGTGCCTTGTATTGTTCGCTTTAAGGAACAAATCAAATACATTGGTAAAAAAGGGTTCACTTCACAAAACATAATGGCTGTATGTGATTGGGACATGTGCTTCATATTTGTATGGCCTGGGTGGGAAGGTACTGCACATGATGCTAGAATATTTGATCAGGCACTTAGAAGGCAAAACCTTAACTTTCCTCATCCTCCATCAGGTAAGCAACGCTAATACTATGCCTTGTGTTAGTTTAATATGTAGATTTTATTTTTATTCATCTTAATTAACTCTTTTTTACTTGGTTAGTTTAATATGTAGATTTTATTTTTATTCATCTTAATTAACTCTTTTTTACTTGGTGTAGGCAAATATTATTTAGTTGATTCAAGCTATCCAACAACGATGGGTTATTTAGGACCGTATAAGGGTGAGCGATATCATCTCCCGAATTTCAAGCGCAACTCTAGTTTTAGAAATCCAAATGAAACATTCAATTTTTTTCACTCCAATCTTCGATGTACAATTGAAAGAACATTTGGAGTCTGGAAAAATAGGTTTTCTATTTACGCTCAATGCCATCTTTCAAGTTTGACACTCAGATTCATCTTGTTACAACTACCATAGCTATACATAATTTCATCCGACGATGATCTTCTACTGATAAGGAATTCAACTATTATACTAATGAAGACATTACTGTAGAGATTGAGGAAGGAGATGGGCCTTCTGGTATTTCTTTAGAAATGCAAGACAAGTCTTCTACTATTATGGAGGCGTTGCGTGATAGAATTAGAGATGATATTGTTGAGAAATATTACCATGTGTAAGTGACTTTGCTTATTATTTCATGGTGTAAATAACAAGTAATTATACTAGATAATATTATTGCTTTGGTATAACTATATATATTACAATGATTTCATTTAGTATGTATGTTTACTTTATGTTTATATTTTAATTAAATTAAATAAAAAATAATAACAGTCTCTAATAATAAATATTAAAATTTATTTTTTAAAAAATAATTATAAAAGTTTGATACTATCCTTTTTGGTAATTTGACACTCAAAAGTACTTTTTATAAAGATTGACCAAATATAATTTGTTCATCAAATATTGTAAAAAGTACTTCTTAAATGAATTGGCCAAACACAAATTATTATTTTTTCAAAAGTACTTTTGAAAAAAGTACTTTTAAAAAAAAAATACTTTTCAAAATAAGCAGATTTTGGCAGCTTGGCCAAACGGGCTCTTATGCTTCTACTTGGAGTTTTCACTACCTAATCTGAATGAATATTCAAGTCAAAAAAATAAAATATTTTCATAATGATGGATCTTCGCGAAAATAATTTGTCAAATGGTGAATGATAAGTGAAATAGCAAGAACTGTCATGGTAATATTGGTATGCTTATGTGCTCACATCAAATATTTTAAAATATTATTTAAGAATACAAAACTTAATTTTATGTATATCAACATTCTTACTCTTTTTATATAATTATACATAATTCGTTTCGAGATTAATCGATACTCAAGCACCTGTCTAGGTTCGTTCCTATTTTATGAGGCAATTTTCTTTTAACAAATCGTACATACTTAATTTCAAATAAATTATCAAAGTAAATACTCCTTCATATTTCATATGCTTGAATTAATACATTTCAAGATATATAAATATATTTTATATTAAAAAAAAAATTCAAGAGAAATAAACTTGACAAAGTGCAAAAGTTAAGAAAGATATATGAATAGTGTCATACGGTCCTTTCTTAATGAAAAACTTAACAATTGATATAATTTATTTTTATTTTATTCAAATCAAAGAGATCAGATCATCAAATTATAAAAGCACACAATCATTATTTTTTTTGAAACGATATTTTGCTATTTTTATTTACTGTGCAAATTTTACAAAATATTCAGTGGTGTTGAGATATGAAATCATATAATCGAAGAAAATTTTAACCTTAATTATAAACTTCTAGTTCCTTAACATATGCTCTGATACCATATGCATTGAATTTCAATATTAGATTGTTATAGGTAAATAATCTAATAAAATTTTTATATGAATTTAGAATAACATAATTTTATGTTTTTTAAAAGGTATATAAAAATATAACTATTGATTAAGAAAATATATTCATATATATGGATGTTTTCTTGAACAATGTTGAACAACTCATTATAGATTTTTATTTTTCAAAGAACTTCTTTCTCCATTTATTTTTATTTTTTTAATAAATGACCTAGAGAGTAATCCCCTGTTCTTCTATTTTTTTAAGAGAAAAATGCTCGATTAGTATTCATTTTTCATCATGTGACTAATGAGAAGTCGTATCAAACTAACCTCTCTATTATTCAATAAAAATTTAACTAACATAAATACTATTAAAACCAAATTAATATGTCGAACGCCAGCCATTACTTGTAGGAGTTTAAGTTCTATGCACAAATAATGTAATATATATCCATATAATCAAGTCACATAAAATATAATTAAAGGTAACTCCATTTTAAAGCATTAATTGGTAACCTAAAATAAATAACAAGTAACTTGTTATAAGATGTTAAATTGCTTGTTAGCAACTTAAATCCTTACTTACATATTAATCTTGACAATATCTTTAATCGTAAGAAATATCTTTACACCATCAATTTTGTTTAACCACTTACAATATGTTAGCTACGTTATTATTAAATTATTAATTACACCGTAATACTATTGCAGAAATTTATCGATAATTGTTTTATAAATAATTTAATTGTATAAAATCGATAAATGTTGCACATGTGATGTACTATGGTATGAATATACATGATGACAAAGTATGAGAAATAGGATTCTAAGTTAATAATTAAAATGTAGGCATTGAAAATGAAGGACAAAATTCCAAATAGTCACTTATCAATAACAAGATGAAGAAGCAAAGTTAGGCGCATTATTCCCCAATAATGAAACCATCAACAGGTAAATTTACCCTCAATGTTATCGAAATGTCTTTGACCTGTGTTAAGACTTAGGAATCCAACTTTATCGCCATCCCCAAAACCACCACATTAACCCCCAAAAGAAGAGTGTATTTATTTGTTTTTACTACTATTCACTTTTCGGTAAGAAATCCTGAGGTAAATTGTCTATGTTGAAATTGGAATGTATATAATTGGAAGAAACCTCCCCTGTGGCTCTTTATAAAAGGTACATTACTTTATTTTATGTTTCTTTCTCATTGACTAGTTTTCTTCTTCTTCTTCTTCTTACAATCTCTGAACTTTCAGTCCAAACTCCGGCGAACTTTCAGTCCAAACTCTGCCGCGTAAAGTGGGGGTGATCGCCGCCGGGAACACTTCGCTCGTCTTCAATACATCGGTAAGATAAATTATATTTACTGAACTTTTTCCTCTTTTTTTTTTTTTTTATATATTTTTTTCCTGCCCTATCATTGTTGGATTATATGCTTCTGTCTCTGTGGGCCCAAACGGGGTGGACCTCTTTGTCTTCTTTGTTGCTTTTTTCTATTCATTTATTACTCCATTATTATTATTATTTTGTTTTTCCTTTTGTTGCATATGTAGCTCGTATTTATTTGTGTTGAGCTTTCTGAAGGAGAGGAGAGATGAGTTTTAAGTTCTATGACTCACTTATAAGGTAATATAATGTCATCTAATAAGTATTGATGAGTAACTATTAACTAATAATAAATGGTAAGTAATATAATAGAAAAATTAAATTGTACTATGATGTAAAAATTCTTTGTATTGTAAAAAATATAGTAACTTAAAACACTAATCTAATTACATGTAATGGCTAACTGGTACATTTCATAATATGATAGATTGATAACCCCGCTATATATATGTAATTAAAGCTCTGTGCATTGGTAATTTCAAGGATGAATTATGCATGGTAGAAGCATTTTTTTAAGCTAAGTAAATTCAGCGCGAAATGCCCTAATTTTTTTAATCACTTTAGGCGATGAAGTTGTGAAATTCTTTTTTTTTTTTTTTTTTTTTTTTTTGGAAATCTGAAAGTGATACTATGGGGTCGTTTGGTACGGAACAAGTTTTATGTAGAATTATAATACGGGAATTAAACGAAATTATTTAGTGATTGTATTTTTATTGGAATATGTTTGGTTCATTGGACTAAAAGTGAGATACACAGGGTATAATATAAATATGTGTTTGGTATATGCTAAATAAGTTCGGGATTAACTTTTATCCTGGGATTAATTAATTTCGGGATTATTATTCCACCCTCGATGTGGGATAGAATGATACTCAATTATGAGATTAATTAAATCCGAGATTGCTAATTTCGAATTCAAATCTTCAACCAAACGCAGAATAAAAATAATCCCGCATCCAATCCCAAAATTATTATCTCTTATCCTACGTACCAAACCACCCCTAATAGACTAATATGCCTACTATAGTTTTTGTACATGTGATAATTTTTTTTCCTTTTATATCTTTTCAGTTTATATGTGACATTCACTTATATTGAGATTTCAAAAGAAAGAAGATGAAGAAAGACAAATCTTTTTATTGAAAAGTAAACTCCATTTGTGTGCATATATTTTTTTTTTTTAAAATCGAAATTGACTGAATAAATTACTTAAACTCTTTCATCAGCTAGATTGTGTAAATTTGCCAAGAGAAGA
The DNA here is from genome assembly GCA_002018475.1 of Nicotiana obtusifolia. Lineage (NCBI taxonomy): Eukaryota > Viridiplantae > Streptophyta > Magnoliopsida > Solanales > Solanaceae > Nicotiana > Nicotiana obtusifolia. The sequence goes on along the minus strand of MCJB01003525.1, from coordinate 45,401 downwards.
AATTTCATTTTCTTGAGCGGCACTTCCATTTGTGTGCATATCTTTATACATGCACACAACTTTAAGTATATACAAATACATATATATGTGTTTGCATTAAAATGTACGCAATGCGTGCATCTTAATATGTGTTTGCATGTACTTGGCATTTTTGTTATCTTATCTTAATACTATCTTAATTTTCATTGCGGAATACATCTTAAATTTCAATTCGAAGAAGTTAATACTTCATTGATTCTTCATAATCTAATTTATATGTTTGTAATTGTCGTTTTCGAATATTTACTTAAGTGGATATGTTTGTAATAAGTGTCAATTAGCTACTCGGCACCTTGCACGAGGTTTCCTATATTAGTTGCTCTCTCGTGCTTTGCACAGGTACACAACTTAGGAGTCGCGGTACGTGGGATAAAGAATAATAATTTTAAAATTATTAATAATATTATTTTATTTCAAGTTTGATTGAATTTTTGAATTCGGAAATTCATTATTACCACAATTGAATATTATTATATCCAATATTGAGAGGGAGATAATAATTTCGGGATTAATTAATCCCGATGAAATACTAAAGCAACAAAGATGCCCTTCTCCAATGCTCTTTTCTCAAAGTCTTTTAAACAATCTAAGGTTAAAAGTAAAAATAAAAGTTTATCTCAGCTTATCTAGTATATACCAAACACATGTTTATAATATATCTCGTATATTTATTTTTAATCAAATAAATTAAATATCTTTTAATAAAAATATATTCACTAAATAATTCTGTTAATATCTAATTCCCATATTATAATCCCATCATTATGATCCAGGGTTTACTTGTTCCCTTGCCAAATGACCCCTTAAAGTATATACAGGCACATACATATATGTCCTATTAAGATGCACAAATAGGTGTTTGAGTAATAAAAATTTGTGCGTTCTTATCTTTAGCATCATAAGTTAATTCACAATGAAGAGCTAAGCTCGGATTTATTTTCAAAATAACTTACTACAGTGTGTGAATTTTTATTTGACTTTTGGTTCTATGGATATATTTGTAAGTATCACCTAGCTACTTGCACGTGCCATGCACGAGATCTTATTAAATTCGTTTTGTTTTTTGTACTTATGTGAGTTTATTTATGTAGTCGATGTAGAGACTAATAATTTGTTTGGCCAAGTTTTTTCTATTCTAGAAGCATTTTTTTTTTAAAAAGTTACTTTTTTTTTTTAAGTTGAAGTGTTTGGCCAAGCTTTAGAAGAAAAAAAGTACTTTTGAGGAAAAAGAGAAGCAGAAAAAAGTAGCTTCTCTCAAAAAACATATTTTTGAAAAGCATTTTTGAGAAAAATACACTTAGAAACAGTGTTTAAAAGCTTGGCCAAACACTAATTGCTGCTCAAAAGTACTTTTCAAATTAATTAGTTAAACACAAACTGCTTCTCACTAAAAGTACCTTTGAGAAAAACACTTTTAAGAAAAAGCACTTCTTAAAAGAAGCTAACTTTTGCAGCATGGTCAAACAGACTATACATTTGTACTATTTGTTTGAGTAATTTGCTCATTCTCATCTTTCGTCATAAATTCAAAATTGAAGAACTAATGCTTCATAGATTTCTCAAAATCTGTTTTAGTATATTTCAGATAATTATTCTCTGACTTTAATCAAGTGGATACATTTGTAATTAAGTATCAACTAGCTCCTTGCCTGTGCCCTTTCTTGAGATCTTATATAATTTTGCTGTAATTGAAGGGGTCGTTTAGTTACCTAGATAATGATACTAATTTTGACACAAATTTAGAAATTATATTTATTTTATATGATTGAGTATTGTTAAGGATTGAGATAATTTTATACCAAATCTTGCTATTAGCTATCCATATTGGATATGAATTACAAATATATTTCATTTTCCTTGACATCATTATAACAAATTAATAGTAATGATTTGCCCATGTGAAAGAACGAAAAAATGAATAAAACAAACCTTGGGGGTTGATATTCAAAGCTGGGGTGGGTTATGCTGTGAAGTTGTTACATTTTGTTTTTATGCTACGGCCTACGCATATTGAAAGTGATATTAACAGACTGATTTTCTACTATGGTCTTTGTGTACGTGACGCACTTTGCTCATCTCTTTTAATTTTTATTTTTTGCACTTTACATGCGAGACTCTGACTATGATCAGATTTACATAAAGGAGCTATAAAGCTTTAAAAGAAAAGAGCCCCTCTGGTAACCTCAACTCCTTTAATAATTATTTATGAATCCTTTCTTTGATTTAAGCCCATTATTTTAAATTTTAGATTGAACTAATTCATTGATACAAATAGTTCATGGGAAAAAATTAAGTTATTTGGACCCTGAAGAACTGACAAGGCGCACTGCTAGTTTTCGGATACGAGATATCCATCCTAGTCACTATAGACGTATTTGCCGAATTGACACATTTGAAGGAATCAATGTTGGATTTATTGGATCCTTAGCAATTCATGCGAGGATTGGTCATTGGGAATCTCTAGAAAGCCCTTTTTATGAAATTTCTGAGAGGTCAACCGGGGTACGGTTACTTTATTTATCACCAGGTAGAGATGAATACTATATGATAACGGCAGGAAATTCTTTAGCCTTAAATTGGGATATTCATGAAGAATAGGTTGTTCTAGCTCGATACCGTCAAGAATTCTTGACTATTGCATGGGAACAGGTTCATCTTCGAAGTATTTTTCCTTTTCAATATTTTTCTATTGGAGCTTCCCTCATTCCTTATATCGAACATATGCGAATCGAGCTTTAATGAGTTTTAATATGCAACGTCAAGCAGTTCCTCTTTCTCGCTCCGAAAAATCCTTTCATTGAAAAAAAAAAATTTAATTGTAAAGAAAAGATTGACGTCCCTTAAAACTCAATTTTTAATTGAAAAGAAATCCCAAAATCAAAAACAATTACTAGTAATTTTATTTCATATCATTAATTCTTTTTTCTAATATCTTTTTGAGTTTGGTGATACTATGTTTCGAATTTATATGAATATCCTTTGTTCCCTTTTTAAAATATTTTTTTGAAAAATTAATATTGTTTAGCCGCTCGTAAAATAATAGCCGAAGAATCTATATTTTGTGTGTGTATATATATATTTATATTATATATAAAAATATATATATTTTTATGACTATAGGATATAAATAATTTGGACTATGGACTAAAAATAGTCTTTGTCCTTTTTTCTTTTTCTTTCCCTAGGTTAAAAATAAACACAAACCTTTTGGCTTTTGAAACAGATGGTCTATAACCTACCAAAAATGATTAAGCTACTCTACTCTGTAACCTACCAAAAGTTTCATTAGACTTTATTACCAGGGGGTGGGGGGGGGTTTATTTTGTAGCGTGTTAATAAATTCACCCCCATAATTATCAACTTTTTTACAGCTGTAAAAAACAATAAATATAGGAGTAATGAACAAAGGAACCAAAACATTTCTTAAAAGCCCGTTTCAGTATATATATATATATATATATATATATATATATATATATATCTGCTTTTGTACCTTTCCCTCTCTTTTCTGACTCTGTTTCTCTTCCTTTACAAAACCAAAAAATACCACACACCCACACACCCCCTTCTCTATCTCCGCCTGTCTCACGCAAAAGTTTCTTCCTGAAAAAGTCTCTTTTCTGTTCTCTTTCTCTCTCTCTCGTTCTATATTAGTGTATACATTCAAAGTCTATTTTATTGTATTAGTCCCTCAAGTTTTACTCTGTTTCAAGAACTCAAAAAGCTCTTGGTTCTTAATTTCTTCATTATACAAAGTTCTCTCTTTATCCAGGTGAGTGTCTTTGTAGTTTGTAAAATCTCCAAGTCTTTCTTTAATATACACTACTATATGCATGTGACTGTTCTTTGATGGGGTTTTGGCTGGGTTTTAGTTTTTCCACTATCATATTGTATCGTATTGTTACTTTAAATACAATATTTGTTTTGATTATTACTTTAATTTTATTGTATCGTATCGTTAAATTCATCGTTATGTAATGAGAAAAGTGCCACTTTATGAAACTACGAATTTAATGTGGTGCTGTCGTTTCTTTGTTTTTTTCCATGCATCTTGCCCTTCTTTATTATTAAATAATCATATTTTATTCTTTATCCTACTTTTTTATATAATAATTCTATTTCGTATTTTATTTTTTCTTAGTAATGTTGCATGTTTATTCTTCGTATTGTTAGTGTGAGACATCATGAAACGACGGCAAACGATACATTATTGTATTCATCAAGCAATACAATACAGTACAATACAATACATTATGAAACGACAAGTAGCAATAATCCAAACAAGCTGTAAGTTATAACTTGTCTTATTTTAAAAATTACAAATCTCACTTTTAATGGTGGCTTACATAGTGTAAAAATTTATGTACAACTGATGGTGAATACAACTTAGATTTTTGGTCTTTTTTGTATTTGTTCTAGTGTATTAGTGCTTGTGCATTTTGATCAAGAAAAATCTGTGTTTTTGATTAGTATTTTAGTATTTTTGATTGGTTTTGGTTCAGGTGTAGTATTCTGGAAGATGGATTCAAGGGCAGCCTCTTTTCCAAGGAGGAGGACTAGACAACAATGGGATAAATATTTCGTCGAGGTAATTGAGAAGAAGAAGAGGTTGAGTCAAAGTGGTAATCCTCCTCAGTCTTCTAGTACTTGTTCTGTGAATATTGGAGATGATGTTACAGCTTCTGGTGATATAAGGGAATCATCTAGTGCAACAGGAAAACTGACTAAAGAAAACACAAGTTGTGGAGTTGACAACAGAAAAATTGGAAAATGGTCAGAAGGTGAAAGTATGGTAAGAAGTTTGGACAAAGGTAAAAAAAGGATGGACAATGGGAATAGAAAGCTCAGTCCAGGAACTTGTGAGTCCATGACGAAACAGACGTTCGTCCAGGAAATATCTGATGATGATGATGATGAGGAGGAGGAGGAGGAGGAGGACAGCGATCCTGATGTTGTTATCACTGGGGAGTCTGCTGCGGCGTCTGCTTTAAATACTGGATCAGGTTCAGGATCTTGGTCCAATTGTGTTGGGTTAAGGAGTCCTATTGTCGCTACAGCAGATGAGGTTGTTTCATCTACCTCAAGTATGTGTAGGACACGGGGCCCTAGTGAGTTGCATAAATCAGAGGAGCCAACTGATTTTGAGGAATCAGAGGACGATTGTGTAAAATCACAAGAGTCTAGTGATGATACAACAGAATCTTCTGAGTCAGAGTCTGAAGCTTCTAGCGATGAGGATAATGATGACCCCGAAGATAAGGATTATCGGGTGAATGAGCCATCAAGTTCTAGCGAATCAGATAACAACGTTGATGATGTGAGTTGTCATATAGAGCTTCAAGACAATGAAGAAGGAAAAGGATCTGATATAAGAATTGGTTTGGATGATGACAATGATGGAAGAAAGGAATCAGAAGATGATGATCCTGTAGAGCAACGAGAAAATGGAGAAGGAAAAGGGGAGTTAAATGAGGGGCTAATACCTCAGCTTGTTGTTGAGGGTAAAAAGCACAGAGGCCGAGCATATCTTCTTCGTCCACGCTCACTTTCTAAGTCAAAAAAGAGGAAGTTAAACCATGGAAATTGTAGTAGCCCCATTCTTGTCAGTGATGACGAGGAGTCTGAATCCCCATTTGAAGAGGGCACAGAGGCTGATGACTCGACGCGAGATGCTGCTCAAAAGGACAAGGTTAATGACTTGGTGAAAAAGGTTGCTGAAAAGGAAAAGGCTGGTGACTCTGTGAAAAATGCTGCTCAAAAGGACAGAAAGACTCGGAAGAAGTGTATTCTTAAGGATCTCGACTTTGTGAAGTTTGTTGTTGATTCTATAATAAATGTTGATGATCATGATAAACTTGCTTCTCCTGAAGAGAAGGAACAGTTTCCTGTCAAAGAAACACTTCCGTTGATCTTCCGGTTTGAAGACGAGGATCCTCTCCCCCCGGAGAAAGAAGAATGGGAAAAAGAAATCGACAATTTATTTGCTGAAATGAACATGGGTATCTTAGAATCATGTATTGGCTTCACAAATCCATCTATGGTGGGCTACTCTCTCAGTCAGATTCCATTTTAAATTTTAGCTTTAAAATTTTCTGCTTTACCCGTCTAAATTTGTTATTATGTTTTGACAAACTGATAGGCAGCAATACTCTATGCTTATTGTTTTGAACTTCATTGAGTGTGTCAAACTTCTAAATCCTTATTTCTCGTTTTTCATTTGTTCATATCTTAAAGTTAACAGCTTCTAACACTATGTAAAATCTCTTTTTTGCTGATGCAGGGTGAGAAAGTTAGCGGCTGTCAGATGGGGAACCACCATCTTATTTTAGATGAGCAAATTGGACTCATCTGTAAAGTTTGTTCACATGTGCATCTGGAGAGCAAGTACATCTACCCTGCTTTTGTAAGTATATGAGTTTATCTGTCAAGCGCTGTCCTTTTCAACTAGAAGCACCATTTACAAGATGTGTCGTTATCATGTAGCTGGATCTATATTACAACCTTGACAGATTTGTAATAAGTTCTGGACTGTGGTTTTTTTCCAAATATAGTTTGCTGCCGCTTACTGTTTTCTCTTTCAATTACAAATCGACTTGCTAAAAGTTTAGAGTATTAAATGGAACTAATTCAGTCTATTAGTTTGTGAGGTTTTGCTTAGTCCTTAGAGCTATATTTATACTTGATAGCCTTGGTTACATATTCCTTTGGCATCCTTATGTTTGATTTTATACACTGTGCTCTCCTATATGTATTTTCACCCTTTTAATGTTTGTCTTGAACTTCTGTCATTTGCAGGCTGAGAGAAACCGGGGGAGGCATGAAAGAAAGTATTTCGGAGAGTCGTCACCGTTCTTGGATGTTAACGGGTTTAGATTTGATGATCCTTCTGCGGTCCATGATTCTGCTATTTATGTGGAAGGAACTGTGTGGGATTTAGTTCCTCTGCATGCCAAAGCAACAATGTATCCTCATCAACGTGAAGGATTTGAGTTCATGTGGAAAAATATTGCTGGAGATATATACCTTGAGAAGCTGAGCGAGCCTTTATCTGCTAGTAGGGGAGGATGCATAATCTCACATCCACCTGGAACCGGAAAAACCCGTCTGACCATAGTATTTCTTCAGGCATTTCTGAAGCAGTTTCCAAAGTGTCGGCCTGTAATCATAGCTCCGCCCAAGTTGCTGTCTAACTGGGAAGCCGAGTTCCAGAAATGGGAGGCGGACATTCCCTTCCACAACTTGAACAACAATGATTTCTCGTGCCAAGAAGATGAAGTCACGGTTGGTCTCTACCACTGTTTATCCCGTGCAGGAAGAAAAAACAAACACCATATACGTATGGTGAAGCTGAAATCCTGGGCTAAAAGTAAGAGTATATTGGGGATCAGCTATGACTTGTTCGAGAAGCTCACAGGAGAAAATGGAGATGGTTATGCCACAGAGATTAGAGAAATACTTCTAACATTACCTGGTCTTGTAGTCCTTGAAGAAGGGCATACTCCTCGGAATGAGCAAAGCCTTCTGTATAAAGCTATGACTAAGGTCGAAACGCAGAGGCGCATACTTTTGTCTGGAACTGTCTTCCAGAATAACTTTAAAGAGTTGTACAACACCCTCCGCGTAGTTAGTCCAAAGTTTGCTGCAGAATCTGAGCAGAAATGGGCTTCTCTTAGCAATTCTATTGACACGAATTCCCGAGCATTGGAAGAGCTTAGGGATATGATTGCACCACTAATCCATATATGTAGTGAAAATGTAAAGATGAAAAGCCTTCCGGGTATAAGGGACACACTGGTATACTTGAAGCCCACAGATTTGCAGAAGAAGTTGCTCAATATGATTCCAGAGTATCCAGGCTCATTTGACTTTCGAAATCTGGTGTCTCTGATCTCTGTTCATCCTTCATTAGTGGCAAATAAGAAGGTGTTCTCTGACTTAGAAAGTAAGCTAAATGAAAGAGAATGTCGGTTGGATCCAAATACTGGAGTAAAAACAAAATTTGTCGTCGAACTAATCCGACTCTGTGATGGCATGAGAGAGAGGGTTATAGTATTCAGCCAGTTACTTGATCCTTTAAGACTGATCAAGGAGCAACTCAATTCTCTCTTTCACTGGACTTTAGGCCGAGAGATTCTATATATGGATGGGGAACTTGATGTAAAGCAGCGCCAGAAATCAATAAGTTCTCTTAATGATCCTAAGAGTGATGCGAAAGTGCTGCTCGCATCAATAACGGCCTGTTCGGAAGGAATAAATCTTATAGGGGCCTCAAGAGTAGTTTTGCTTGATGTTCACTGGAATCCCTCGGTAGAACAGCAAGCCGTCAGTCGAGCCTACAGGAACGGTCAGACTAAATTTGTGCATGTTTACTGTCCAGTGGCATCGAAATGGGAGGTTAACAAGATCGAACAGCAGACGAGGAAAAAATATCATTCTGGTGTACTTTTGTCTAGGAATGAAGTGAATACTTGCAAGACAAATCCTTCTTGTTCTGTGCTTGAGGACAACATACTAGAATCCATGGTTCAGCACGAAAGTCTCCGTCATATTTTTGAAGAGCTACCTCATGAACCCCGTGCCTATGGCTTTAATTCTTGTAACCAACCTTCAAAAGCGAGCATTTAGATCAGTTGCTTCTCGTGCACAATGAAGGTATGCTTTCTTCTCGTTTGCTGGTAACTGAAGCAATCAGACTTGTTTTGTCTATTTCGTCAACTACCTGCTAAAATCCTTTATCTCTTTCTTGTTATTCGCCTTGTCAGATTGCTTGGAGTGTTTTTGCGAATGCGAAGGACACTTTTTTGTAGGACATACAGCTGAACGTCGAGGAATTTTTGAAGCCACCCTTCTCTGCTGTATTATATGACAGGTAGACTAGCATACCATTGGTAAGCTTTTCCCTGAAAATGCTAAGTGGTGTATTCACAAGAACTGCTGTAATTAATTCCTCTTCACTAATGCTAATCAATGATGCCAGAACATGGAAGAAGTCTTTAGTAGTTACTAATTAGTGCCTTTATCGACTACTACTATTATCTGGAGAGAGAACCCTTAACCAAACTATTACGTACTATAGTTTCATTCGATACTTACTACGTTGTATTTTAGTTGTTTATACTGAATATAAACATTAGGAATGGTGGTCTTTTAGTCATGAGGGAATTTTGGTTTTGAACATTTATACAGTTTGCAAGTGCAATGGGTGGATTATGTTTTCTTATTTATTTCCTTCTGGTTTCAGGCATTTTGGTGCAGTTTTTTGGTTTCAAAAAGAAGAAGAAAGCAAGGATGTGCAGATTCACACTTGGTTAATGACGAAATGTTGATTCTCAAGTGGCAGATACAAGTATTGATGTTCTTGTAACTGTAGAATAATGTTTTGCCAGTCAAGTTATTTGTTTCAGAGGTGTGAAACATCTCTTGCTTCTTTTTATCTATTAGCCTTGTATATGGTACGCATATGCTTTAACACAAATGTGTTTGGCTCAAGCGTTTTGGTAAATTGTATATAATATTATTCAAGTTGTAGATAGTAAATTGCCTTCATGCCTATTTGTATCCACTTTTCATTATATATACATTAAAATTATGATTTTAATAATTTATTTTCAAAATAATTAAGTGAATATTTTTTTTGGCTGTGATCATAATGCCTTAACATTTAACTTATAAATTACTGAGAAGTGCCAAAAGCTTGCATTTTTTCACGTGTAAATTACACATTGACTACACAGTAAGTGGAGTTTGCAATTTGATGATACTAGAAGGGAAATAATAAAGAAAAAAAGTAAAATGGCAAAACCTCTTTTGTTTTAGGTTAGAGACGATTCCTCAAATTAAAAAATTTAAATTTTTTGCAACTTTTTGGTTGCAGAAATAACCAAATAAAGGAAAAATATACATTCACTTGTGATATAGCGATGATAACTTAAGAAAGTATTAATAATCTTAAGCCAAATTATTGTTTGGTTGATCTGAAAAGAAACTCCGTCAATCTGATCCCAAAATTAGGAAAAAGATTTTGAAAGAGTCTCCTTATGTATAGCCTGTATAGTTACTCTTTTTTTTTAACCTATATACATAGTTAACTCAGAAATAAAAATTAAATCCATTCTCTTGAAGCAATATTAATAAATACATAAATAACAAGAGGAAAAGGAAACAAAAAATCAATAATCATGATCGAAAGCACTTCATTTTCCATATCATGAATAACTTCTTTGCCAAAATAAATAAAAATAATTTTTAATGTAATCTTAAAATTCACTTCTTCAAACTAGAAAAAAAACATTTTCTGGCAAAATAAAAAGAAAAGGAACAAAGAGCATTTCACTATTTCTCGTTCTTCTTTTTTCCATTTTCGGGTTTTATTCTGCAGTTCCTTAACATTCCATAACCAAGTAAACACACACACACACACTCTCCCTTAGATCTTCCGACTTGATCTGTTTTTTCACATTTCTTCATTCTCAGCGCATGAAAAATCTAGGTACATAATAATACATGGACTCTACATTTACGTACACTATATTTATTTTCCTATTCACGATCAATTAATTGGTTTTTTTTTATAGTGTGCATGTGATCTGCTGCAGATTGAAGAAGAAATACAGAGAGAGGAGTAAAGGGTTTCTATATAATATACGTTACATGCAGCGCAGGGGTGATCAGAAGAAAAGTGAATCACAGACAAATTATAGGAGAAATAGTAGTAGACTTAGTGGACGTTCAGGATCAGCTCATCCTCAGTACCAAAGGGTTACCTCTGGAAAAGGCGGTGGTAGCTCTGTTCTACCTCCTCCTTCTCCTGATTCCTCTGTATCCTCTTCTCCTACCACGCCAAGGTATGGGTTTTTACTACTTATACTCCCTTTGTCCCATTTTATGCGGTGGGGTTCGGAGTATGAAGGCCGAAGTACCTAACTTTTAGAGTGAATTTGGACTACAGGCACAGCCACAATTTGAAGTTTATGGGTTTTGAACTTGCATCGAACTAATAGCTCGTTTTAGTTAATACAAATCCAAAGTCTAAGCAAAAGTTGGGATTGTATGCAGAGGCGTAGCCAAAATTTGAAACTTATGGGTTCAGTATTTTAATTCTTTTAAGTTACCGGGTTCTAAATTAATAATTCGTGTATAATTCAATAATTTTTTAACACAAATACGAGGTTGGACAAAAATTACTGGTTTTGGAGAACCCGTAACCGAAGGGCTATCTCTGCCCCTGATTGTATGAACCTGTTATTAATACTGTAGCTCCGCCCTGATTCGGACCCACATTTTCCAAGTTTTTTGAAACAAAATATTGAGAATTACTTAAGAAGTACTATAATCACAATAGTTGATAATTCTAAATGTTCATGGAAAAATCATGGTCAAAGAAAAACTTGTTTGACTCTTCAAATAATATTTATGTCACATAAAATGGGACAGAGGGATTAGTATATTTGTGGAATGAAAACAACCCGAAATAGAGCAGAATGGATATAGAGGATTCATGCAATCAACCTCAACTAGTTCTGACCTGTTGTTGTGCTTAGAATACATAATGCTGATGCATTTTGATACATGTATGTTAAATAAACAAAGCTTTGCATTTTCTAATATGATAAACGAATACTAGTACAAGAAAAATGAGACCCAAGTTAAGAAATAACCTAGATAGTATTTGCTTGGGAAGAAAAGGGAATATAACAAAGAAGTGTTAATTATCTCATGCATTCGATGAGTTTTCAGGATCTTCAGTTGCTCCAGCTTCAGATAAATCTGTTGAGCCATCAGATTTAGTTGTCTGCTTAATCTCTTCTAGGAAATTGGAGATCAGTTACGTTTGATTAAGAAACAGGATTATGGTAAAGAAGTTTAAATTAGTCCTGAAATGTCTGCTTAATCTGTTCTATAAAGTAGGATATCAGTTAAGTTTGATTTTGCTTATTCGCATCGAAAGCTTGATCAGAGGCGGATCTAGTATTTAAATCCTATGAGTTCAACTTTTAAGGCTTTTAGCATTGAACCCGTTATATTTTAAGGTTATGGGTTCATGTCTACTATATTTGCAATTTTAATAAACTTTTACATATAAATTTTTACTCTGCATCGAAAGTTATGGGCTCAGTTGAACCCGTTGGTGGAACACTACATCCGCCTCTGAGCTTGATAGTTCTTGTGCAAGTGATCGAGCTTCCTATTTGTCCAAATTCATAATTCACTCAAAGCATAACCCCTAAATTACCAGTATTCTCCTCATTGTTCCATTACACTTTGCTACATTGAAAGAATGAGTTGATTGGAGTTTAGTTTGAACTGCGTGTTGTTGTTGGTTTGAGTTCCCTCAGTAGAATGTTACTTTGTTATCGTAAGTTGTTGATCTATTTATCTTATTGAGCTATTTCACTTTTGAGCAGCTTCCTACGGGATAATCATCAACTGCACACGACATGCATCTGAATTTTTAGACATACTTGCATGCAACTTCTTAGTGTCTTCATGGACAAATTTATTTAATCGAGAAATTTTTTGGTTGAATAAAAGTTGACTCTTTATAATGATTTCTTATATTAGTTTCAAGAAGTTTGATGGAGAAACTGGTTCACTGAAAGTGACCGATGCTATTGCTGATCAGGAGTCTGTTGGTCTGCAAAATGATGCCCCTACCAGAATCTCAGTATCAGGTTTTTGTATTTTCCTCTAACCATTAACTATTTATCTGGTTCATATTCCTTCCGAAAATTCCTTGAATTTATGGTTTGCTGCTTAATTGAATTTTTTGTCAACAATTAGCAAAATTCCTTCTAGTCGCATTATGGTTTACTGCAAGGATCTTAGTTTGTTCGTATCACTTGAGATTTCACAGCTGTTTCCCTTCACCTCCGTCAATGAAAAAATTCCATGCATATTGGATTTCTTAACTTTTCGTATGTTTGACACTCTTAATGTTAGCGAAGTTTTTAGAACTCTAAAACAGCTCAAAGCATTTTGCATATTCTGGAGGGGTTAGTAAAAGTGATTCCTCGTAGAAATACTGGTAAACGATTGATTTTGTAGAAGTCCAAACTGTTTCTGAGTATCTCCAGGTTAATAGGCAAAATGATGATGAGAAGCTTACATTGGTCTAGCAGACGATAAAGGATCTAGAATCTAGATTTTTGGAATCTGCTTGTAGCAACTGCACATGGATCTATTGCATGAATTATGAAATTGGAAGCTAAATTACCAAAGGTGTGATACTACTGAAGCTTAAGGGAATAATCTCAAAGAAATCCAAGAATAAAAGAGATTTGCTACCTGCAGTACGTAAAAATTGCAAAAATCAATGCTAAATTATCTGGGAAAATTGAACTTGTAATGGAATAAAGAATGCACAAACGAAGCATGTCCAGCATGCTACTGCTTTTGTGGGCTCAATATGATGATCAGAGAGGCATAACTTTTTTTCTCGTTTTCGTTCTTTTTGTGCTCTCTTTTTATTTGTGTAAGTACTAGTTTTCATTTCTTCATTTTCTCAAGCGTCGTACCTCTCATCTGGTGTGTCCCTCATCATTTATATCAATAATTTGATAGAAAAAACAAATAGGTGATGTGATGTGATGTGATACGATGCCTTTTTTTCTCATTATATCATGCGTCCAATGAGTTTTAAGGATCTTCAGTTGCTCCAACTTCAAGATAAATTTATTGAGCCAACAGATACGGTCAGACACGATGATTACCAAATGGTTTGTAGTGCTCTTTCTTCTCAACATGTATCTATAAACTTGGATCAATCAGCTCCCAAGACCCCTGTGAAAGATATTCTTGCTTTCATGTATGTCCTTAGTGATTAGAAATTAAAGAATTTCCCAATGCAATTTTCTCTTGATGGATTCTGCCTCTGCCGGTAATTGGATGCTCAAGGGTGTGGAAATCACAGTAAAGATGGTAATGAATTGAACAGTGGACATACATGATTATACCCGCTCCATAAATTGGCTTATGTATCTGCATTATTTGTTCTGTATTGATAAGGTTTTGAGGATTTCCAATGCTGTTTCATTTACTTGTGTTTCTATGAACTGTGTTTGCATATGGCAGATGACACTTCTAAGGAAGTATCTCTTCAGTTTGGAAGCTTTACGCCAGGTTTTGTGAATGGGATGCAGGTACCAAATATAACATGTCATTCATATATTCCATGTGCTTTACGAGAGGATAAGTTATCCTTTAACAAAAGGATTACATTTAACTACTTGTTATAATTTTTGCTCTTAACTTTAGATTCCTCAAAGAACCAGCTCAGCGCCGCCCAACATGGATGAGCAGAAGCGCCATCAGGTAGTGTAAGCTGTCTAGTAATTCTTTATGGTTTGTTTTCTCTGCGGATACTACATCAGGTTGGAATTGGCTAACTATTTCAATGAACCAAAAGCACTAAAAGTTCACTCAAATTATATAAAATTGCATGGAGAAACTTGAACAGCTCCTCCTCAAAATAGTTATTGTCTAAGATTTTAGCGCTTTATTTCTGAGTGGAATAGATCAAGATAAAGTTTAACTTAAGTAATACATTTGCGCCACTATGAAGCTTCTCTTCCAATGTCGCATGTGGCTGATTGAAAAACCTGTTCTCAGAATTTGGACATGTATCTCCACAGTGATAGAGAGAGCTGGCTTGGAGATTGCATCGTCCAGCTGTCTTTGTTATTGGTAACTGAAACTTGAGCTTGTTTAAATTGAAAGGAATCATCTTTTGATTATTTTTTTCAGGAACAGCATTTGAAGTAATATTATGGGTGCTTTTCATTGCCAAACTGATGTTCTGATTTGTATTTTAGGTGGAACGTTAATCATCTCCTTAAAGCAACATTCTGTTTTGCAGGCACGATCTAGTCCTTTCAGGCCACTGCAGCTTTTGTCTTCTTCTGCTTTACATCAGCCACAGCTGAGGGAGGACATCGGGAAGCCGACAAATAAAACTCCTGATCCTCAACTTTTTCCTGAAAGAGATCTACCTGTTCATGTTTCACCCGCTCGTCCTGTCAGTAACATGCAGAAGTTATCCTCTGTCTCTTTTCCTGGGGTTCCAGTCAATCCTCCTTTTATGCAGCCACATAGTCCTGTGCATTTCGTAGTGCCCGGAGCACAGGTTCAACATCAAGGAATGCCCTGTTCTTCGTTTCCGATGCCAATGCCACTACCAGATGGAAATCCCAACATTAGGCATCCCCCATTTGTCCCTGGTCTCCAACCTCACGATATGCAGCTTCAGGGAGCAATGCAGCAGGGTCAGATGATGAACTTCCCTCTGAAATTTGGTCATCAGCTAAGCCCTCAGTTTGGCAGCGCGGGAGTTGGGATTTCACCACAGTTTGGTCAGCATGTTAGGAACGTTAATCCTCGTCGATCTGTTAAAATTACTCATCCTGACACTAAAGAAGAGTTGAGACTAGATGAGAAGGTTGACATGAAGTTGGATGGTGGTTCATCTGGCTTGGCAATACATTATCTTGGGGGCTTGCCATCACAGCCTATGCATTATGGTCCATCTCGTCCTATTAACTTTTTTCCACATGTTCAGCCAAGTCCAATTTTCTTACAAAATCCTACTTCGGTTCCTATAACAAACTCCCTTGTGGCTCCCTGTGCTCCAGCACTAGGATACAACTCTCCAGGTAGGCAAGATTACTAACTTTTGTTGGTGATTATGCTTTTAATATTGATATTATATTTTCTGTCTGCAACTTTAAAACGTATGTGTGGTCTCCAGCTTCAGTTCATGTGGCCATTAACCAAGCTCCTGGTTCTGTTGGAAGAGAGATTTTGACAACATCATTTCCAATTGCCAAGAAGACAACGGAAAAAGAAAAAGCACAGCAACCAGCTTTGAGAGCTATCTCTAATGAAGAGGAACCAAAGATTCTCTCAGAAACCTTTGTCGAGGTGTCAGAATCTGTCTCTAAGCCAACACCATTTGCTTCACCCTCTGATAAATCACTTGTTTCTGTTGATAGACCTCCTTCTAGTGGTGTTACATATGTAGAAAGCAATATTAACCATGTTCAAGGAGTCAGTGATATTGAGACTAAGTTGAAGAACCCTCCCAATAAAAGCCAATTGCATCCTCAACAAAAGCGAGAGGTATGTTTACTTTTGCTGATTATTACAAAATGCCTTAAGCATTCTCATAACTTTGTCATTCTCTGAATCAGGCTGGAAACCCGACGTCCATATCAAATCCTTCTCCACCAAATTCAGTAGACCATATTTCAGAATGTCAAAATGCTGAAACTATAGAAACCCAAGCAACTTCAACACTATCAGAGACGCTTGGTGATGCTTCCATTTGTTCTGGATCATCACAACGTAATGCGGATGAAGCTTCAGAACAATCTGGCATGACAACTGATGAGGGGAATGTGATTTCTGGTAAGGGCATTAGACAAGGACAACTTACAACTAATCCATCTGGACGGCCTTCTCTGGGTATAAAAAATGAGGATACTTATAGCTCCATGACAGCGAAAGCAAGTGAACAAACTGAAAGAAACTCACATTTAGCAACGGAAAATGGTAGGAATGCATCAGATCAATTATCGAGTGCGGGTGGCTGTGAAACTAACAATGTGGTTCATAAGTTGTCACATTCTGCTGCTTCCTTATCAGGTCGCAATATTTCTGATGTAATGGTGCCTGGATGTGGTTCACCGAAATATTTAACTGAAGACAATGAATTAGGATCGATATCTCCTGAAACTAGACCTGCTGCTAAAACAAATAATAAAGATGTTTTGCTTTCTGCTTCTGGAGCAAAGCATCATGAGGATTCTCATATTCCCACTTCACCATCATCTCCGTCATATACCAAAACAAGGGGAAAAGTCTCTGAGGAAACAAAAACAGAATATCGTCGCATTCAAGGATCAGGTTCAAAGGATAAACCTTCAAATAAGGTGAAAAGTACAACCTCCAGGGGAAAGAAAAAGAGGAGAGAAATTCTTCAGAAAGCTGATGCGGCTGGGGACACATTAGATCTTTATATGGCATTTAAGGGACCCAAGGAGAAACAACAGTCTTCTGTTTCTTCAGAAAGTGTTGAGAGTTGCACCAGTCTCACTGCAAGGAAGATATCATCGAGTTCCAACGAAGAAGATTTTTCCGAAAATGAAGAAAAAAAGAGTACAGGTGAACCTAACAACTGGGAAGATGCTGCTATGTCAACTCCAAAGTTGGAAAATTCTGGTAACATCAAAATTGTTAATGATATGCTTAGGCATCCAAATGGTGGAAGTGCCACTACAGGCAAAATGAGATACTCAAGAGATTTCCTTCTTACCCTTTCTTCTCATTTTGCTGATCTTCCTGCTAATTTTGAAGTTCCATGGCATATGGTGGAGGCCCTTTTGAGTCCTAATGCCAGCATTTCAAAAGGGGTAGATTTTAACAAGAATGATCCGAATTCTTGTCCTGGTCAAACCAATAGTAGCAGACAAGGTAGCTCTTCTTGGACTGAGCACCGTCCTACTGGAATGGCGGATGATAGTAGGTGGGTCAATGAGCAATATGCTGATATCAACCAAGGGGGTAGTGCTAATGGTCCTCGTTCAGGTCGAGGAAACCACAAGAATATGAAGAATCTACAAGGACAGCCACCTAGCCAATATGTATCTGTGTTTCCTGCTGGTGCAATGCTGCCATTGGCCTCTCATGGAGGAGTACAACATATTCGGTCCGATGCCAACTGTTGGCAGCGGGTTTCTGGCTCCCGAAAAGGATTAATGCCTTCTGCTCACTCTCCACTGCAAGTTATGCACAAAGCTGACAAGAAATATGAGATACATAAAGTGACTGATGAGGAAGAGGCAAAACGACGACAGTTGAAAGCTATCCTCAACAAGCTAACTCCACAAAATTTTGAGAAGCTGTTTGAGCAAGTAAAGGAAGTTAATATTGACAGTGCTAACACTCTTGCTGGTGTGATTTCACAGATATTTGACAAAGCTCTAATGGAGCCAACATTTTGTGAGATGTACGCAAATTTCTGTTCTCATCTAGCTGGGGAACTTCCTGATTTTGTGGAGGACGATCAGAAAATAACCTTTAAGAGACTGCTCCTTGATAAATGCCAGGAGGAGTTCGAGAGAGGTGAAAGAGAAGAGGCAGAAGCCGACAGTATGGAAGAGGACCAAGAGGTGAAGCTGTCAGAGGGGAAGAGAGAGGAGAAGAGGTTACAAGCGCGAAGAAGGATGTTAGGGAACATAAGATTGATTGGAGAATTATACAAGAAGAAGATGCTTACAGAGAGGATAATGCATGAGTGCATCCAGAAATTGCTGGGGCAGTACCAGACGCCAGATGAAGAAGATATTGAGGCTCTCTGCAAACTTATGAGCACTATAGGAGATATGATCGACCACTCCAAGGCGAAGGATTACATGGATGCCTATTTTGACATGATGACGACAATGGCTAATAATACAGATTTGTCTTCTAGGGTGAGGTTTATGTTGATGGATATTATTGATTTGAGAAAAAATAAGTGGCAGCAAAGAAGAAAAGTAGAAGGCCCCAAAAAGATAGAGGAAGTGCGAAGGGATGCTGTTCAAGAACGTCGAGCTCAGGTCACCCGGTCCACTCGTGGTCCAAGCACTGTTTCTTCTTCTAGAAGAGGGCAGCCTGCAGATTTAGGTCCTCGGCCATCCATGTTTTCTCCTCCAGCTCCTCAAATGACTCCATTTCGCGGAATGACATCACAAAATCGCGGAATTGGAAACCAGGATTTCAGGTCAGAATCTAGACATCCACATGAGAGTAGGACATCATCAGCTGCCTTGCCACAGCGATCTGTTGATGATAAAACAATGAGCCGTGGTCCGCGGGGAAGCCCCGGAAGGGCAACGTCTTTCAGGGGTCCACCAATGCATTCTGGTGGTCCTGTGGCATATGTACATGCTGGTTTTGGAGAATCCAGAAGACCGGCTGCTGGTTCAGGTGGGCGGAATCCAACATCCGGGTGGTCACCATACAACTCAAGACAAGAATCGACATCCAAATATGCTCCCGGGACAGCTGTGAAGCCTATTGCTTATGCTCGACCAAATCAACATGAGCACGAACATTATGCAGAAAGAGAAGTAACAAATATAAATCCTTCAGGGAGATCTGCGGAACCACCAGCCGCAGCCCATCTGCATAGACCGTCTGCTGTGTCAAATTCACCAGGAAAGATATGGTCCGAAGAACGTCTTAGAGAAATGTCGATTGCAGCTATTCGAGAATTTTACAGGTAGAGTTTCTCTCTTCTATTGTTAGATTTGTCTATAACCTAATTGCTAATCCTTTCTTTTACGATGAATCCATAACAGAAACAGTGTTGAAAACTATACGCGACAAGTGAATTACTGATCATAAAATGTAATAAAAAGGGCAGCCCGGTGCACTAAGCTCCCGCTATGTGAGGGGTCCGGGGAAGGGCCGGATCACAAGGGTCTATTGTACACAGCTCGAACACGTAACAAGTGAATTATTGATCATAAAATGTAAATAAAGATTTTAACTTGAGGACTTTTTTCAGAATCTGCATCTTAGCAAGAATGTAAAAGAACCATCTGAAGAAAATGGTGCATATGAGACCTGCTAATTAATTACGAAGTTTTTGAAATATGGTTACTTTTATAGACTTTCCGCGTCAGTGTAATTAATGAGGTGGAGTATTTGTTTGCACAGATCTGTAACGTGAAAGTTATTCTAGTAAGGAAAAGTACTCCTATGATTGTAGCTTCATATTCAACCAACTTTGTTAAGGAAACTTGTAGCGAAGAAAACCGTTAACTACAGTTACATAATGTATTTGACATGCTTCCTTGATTCTGTTTGACTACATGAAAGAAGATCCTTTCAGGGATTTCCCGCTTTTAATTTGAAGGAAAAGAAAGCTGATAAGCTTCCTATCTATTTTCTCTTCTTAATATTCATTCAAGTAATCTCAAGAATCCTGCTCTTCCTATATTTCACTTTACAGCTATAATGCCTGTGATTTTCTGGTTCCAGTGCAGTTGATGAGGATGAAGTTGTTCTACGCATTAGAGAGTTGAATTCACCAAGCTTTCTTCCAATGATGTTATCGATATGGGTAAATGACTCATTTCAGAGGAAAGAAAGGGATAGAGATCTTCTTGCTCGGCTTCTTATCAGTCTTACGAAGTCCAAGGTGGTACCAGATATCAGACAGCTCATTGAGGGGTAAGCAGCCTATTTCTTTTCTAATTTCATCCGAGTCTTTGCTTATAGTTGGTTTTCTCTAAGCAGGTTTGAATCAGTTTTAGCTACTTTGGAGGATGAAGTTACTGATGCTCCAAAAGCAGCTACATTTCTTGGTCACATTTTTGGTAGATTAATTAGTGAAAATGTGATACCTCTGAAAGAAGCAGGACGTCTTATACGACATGCTGGTGAGGAGCCTGGTCATCTTCTGCAAACTGGATTGGGATATGAAGTTCTCGAAAGTACATTTAACCGTATAAGATCAGAGAAGGGAGAATCAGCCTTGAGAGATATCTGCAGTGCCTCCAGCACTCAGTTGGAAGATTTTAGACCGCCTGAGCTGTCATAAGGTGGCAACAATAACCTTTTGTTTTCGACGTGGTTAACATTATTTTACCTAAGAACAAATGCAGAAGCAGGACAACTGAATATGCAGAATTTTTTGGTGTAATGCTTAAGACGTGTACAAGATGGTAAAATTTGTGAGATCAACTATTTTGAAGCATATACCAATTCAACTTACTGGGCTCCTTAAGTGTTTTCTAAGATACTAGTTAATGTCCTTCTCCCTACGTTCCTTTTAGCCCTTGGCTATTATCTTCCCCCATTTTGGTCTATTATTTGTTAGGTCATAAGTTTATGGTGCAGGTGACAGTGACAACCAAGTCTCACTTCTGAATTTTATTCAATGAAACTACCTCTCTTTTTATTTTTATTGAACCTTGGCAAATAAGATTGGAAGCAAGTATAAGTTAGGACCGAAAGTGGGTACTGAAAATCAGGTGGGAAATCAAAAAAATAAATCATGTGGTTTCAACCGCATAATTAGAGTTTACTAAATAATTTGATATTCCTATATGTCTTACTAGTAGGTAGTTGAAAGTTTTCCCGTTTATACCTAGTAATATTAGTAGCACTCATGTACCTTCATATTCTTAGATCTATATTACGTCATGTTTTTTAGTTCGCTTAAGTTATCGTATTTCCTTGTTACTCCTTTTGTTTCAATTTAGATGACATACTTTCCTTATTAGTCCATTAAAAAAAAATGGCACATTTCTACAATTGGAAATAATTTAATTTTAAACTCTTTATTTTACCCATTTTACCCTTAATGAGAAACTTTTATAACCACACAAATGTTATGACTTCACAAAGTTTTTACCTGTTAAGAATTTAAGACCACAAGTTTCTAAAGTCTTTTTTTTCTTCTTAAACTTCGTGACGAGTCAAATTACATCGTCTAAATTGAATTAGAGGGAGTACTATTTAGTACTACTTATTCTTTTATTCCTCTTTTTCTTCTCTCTTCTCTTTCTTTCTTTTTCTTCTTTTTTCTTCTTTTTTCTTTCTTTTTCTTCTTTTTTCTTGCCTTTTCTGAGCCGAGGATCTATTAGAAACAACCTCTTTACCTTCAATAGGTAGTGGTAAGTCTTGTGTACACACTACTCTCCCCAGACCCCACCTGTGAGAATACACTGAAATTATTATTGTTGTTGTTGTCTTGCTAGTGAGAAGTAACAGGTGTCAAGGTGTACACAAACGGGTGCGAACACCATCTTTATAGAAAAATTGATACTCTATGCATTAAAGTATCTAACGTTATTAAATTTAGGTGTTTATTCAGTACTTAGCCCAAAAAAGTACATCTAATATATGTTATTATACTACTAGATGGTGATGGCCCGTGCCAATATTATTTGCTTTGACATGAAAATGTAGAAAGAAAAGATTAAATAATGCAAGGGCAGAACATGACATACATGATCATTATCTGTACAAATGTCATAACTGGTAAGCTTAACCAAAGACTTTTATCTACTATATCTTTGTGCAAAATAGTACATTCTCTAGTATCATTCTAATACTATAGACATAATACCCTAGAAAATATAGAAAATATTTTCTTTTGCAAATACATCCCAAGCACATTTGAGTTCATCGTTAGTAAGAGGTAGTCAGCAGTCTAATCTTCGCCATTCCAAAAATCACCATGTGAGGAGAAGTGTTTAGCACCTATAAAAAGCAAGTAAACACCAATTAATTAAAAGAAGTTTAATTTGGAAGAGTGCCAAAAATAGATGTATTATTCTTCATTGGAAGAAAATGTTGTGAAGGGAAGCTGCAGCTTCCAAAATACCAATAGAGCAAGATAGCAGAAGAGGATGTAAAGTAGAACAATCAGTATTCAAGTATTTTCTCTTTGTATTCACCTATTTGCCTCTAAACAGATGGTATGACTTGAAGCGGCTTCAAGATCAAGATGATCTAAATGCTAGTGAGCTAAAGGCTAAAGTCATTACGATTCTATGGACACACGATAGTCTAACACTTGGAAATAAGTTACATAACAGAATAACTATGATTTCAGGAACAAAGATTGAAATAAAACACATAATATTCACGCCCTCAATAGCAGTAAGTTAGATAAGAACTAAAGAGGTGAAATACACGTAAACATCCTCCTATACTGAGTGAAAGATGGATAAAGAAGAAAACTTACTCTTTTCCTATAATGAAATGAGTGACAATACCTAAATGGATACTTCACTGTGAAAACCCAAAAGTGTCTCCGCTACAAGTTTTAAAAAAAAATTCATCCTGATTCAAAGAGAAGTTAATATGAATGTAGAAAGTAGTATCCACGAGAAGAAGTCTAATTCAACAAATATTATTTTAAACTTCCGGTGTCTAAGCCTTTCACTTGACTTATTGACTTCTTTAGACATTGTTTGCCTATGCATATGAAGAACTTAAAACATAAGTCCAAGACATATTTGTTTAGAATCATTGGATCATCCTTTTAAATTCAAACAGGACTTTAATCGAACAAAGTGTTATAAAAAGGAAAGCAGATCTCTACACTTCAAAACAAACAGTAGGCCAGTACTATAGGAAACAGAAACACCTAATAGATGCTATTATATTCCAATAAACATGCTCTTAAGAATGGATTAGAGAAGACGTCGGTAACAGTTAGATAAAAGAAACAGGAGAGGGGGAAGAAACAAACAGCAATTACCACAAAATAAAAGAGAACCTGCCATTTTCCGAGCAAAAATGCGAAATACTCTAACTACCTAAATTTTCGAGGTAAAATAATTACTCCACAAATAAAAGAAAATACAAAAAACGAACATAGACGCTTCCACATGGGAGAAACTTTCTCTGGTGAAATCAACTAAATATTAAGCATGAAGCAGGATGAGAAAAGAAAACAATGAAGAAGCTGAGAAAAAACGTCGTAGGTTTTGTGAAGACAATTCTCGTCCCTCAAATTTCAGAGCTGAGTCAACTGATTCAGTTACTATTTATTTCCAATGCACTTGGAGTCTTTGATTCTTCATGAATTCAATTTTTTCCGCAAGTATTTCTAATGCTTGCATATAAAAGGATATGTTTAAGGTCTTAAGTCTCAAAATATATCGAATGAAAACATTTTTGAGCGTATTTAATTATTAGTTCTAAGGCTCAAATGTCATTCAACCAATTGGTCGAACATATGGCATGCAATTTCAAGAAAATATATGAAAGAGCGATATGAGTTAGCCATCCCAAAGCAGTTAGGGCAAAGTCATCAGCAACCCTTCGTCAATTTCACACAACCATCAAAATAGTCCAAAATAAGAAGAAAACAAAAGATATCTATCATAATCCCATCACCAAGACAAATAAAGAAAAAAGAGAATAGAGGCCAAAAACACAAAAAGTGATACTGAAAAAACCAACACATATCATCAAAATCCCATCACCAAGAAACTCCGCAAAATTCACATATATGATAAACCCCAAAACCAAAGAGCAAATGGAAAAATGTAGAAATCAAGTAAAAGCTAATGGCCAGAGCGAAGAAGAAACTAAGAAAAGCTGGAATAGAGCAATAATCGAGCAGAAAGACTTAAGATCAAACTCAAATTTCAACTCAAAAAGGGATTATCACCCGGTTTTTGCCCTTTCTCGGTGCTACGCTTTGATTATGGTGAATTGTTGCTGTACTGCTTTTTCTCCGTGCATGCCTAGAAAAATTCAGATTGGGAAATTGAGTAGAAAGAGAGAGAAAAGGGAAGAGATGTAAACCTATAACAATTACAACTCTCTATCCTTAATCCTGGACTAACTGTGTCAAGGGAGCTACAATACACAAAATACACTAGCATAGTTAAGAAAAGTAATCAAGGACATGTAGAAGGCAGTGGAAAATTAAAAAGACTTGTCATGTTTTTAAACTGACTTTGCTTAAGAAAATTAAAGGATAATGTTCCTTTAAGCACAGGCTTCATACAAGGCAAATTGTATAGCATCGTTAATTTTCGTGGAACATTGATATGAAGTAAATTGTATAGTATTATTATTTTTCATGGAATATTTATTAGGCGATGGTTTTATTGGAATCTCAAAATATTTAATATTTGACTGTAAAGATGGTATCAACACTAACAAATTAAACTTAACGGTATAAATCGTTCTCTTTAATTATTCCTAATATTAGTATTTCCTTAATAGAAGCATTTTATAGCCACACAAGTGATATGACACAATTCATATCACAAGTTTAAATATTTTACGGCCACACAAATACTTTGTTTAAGACTTAAAAGTCTTCTCTTCTTTATTAAAATTTGTGCTAAGTCAAACTAAGATAACCTTTTTAAAACGGAGGGAATATATAATTATTTTATTTAAAATAGTATATTTTTAAAAAATTTACGGGGCAATACAATTGAAAGAACGATGCTACTAAAATTAGCCCATATTTTACCTTCTTACCTTGTTTGGCCCACTTTGAATATAACTTAAAATTTCTTCTTCATCCTTTAGCCTAACATTAAAGACTCAATTTTTCCACAGTCAATAACCCACGTAAGCTTCTTCATATATGAAATTTTCTTTATTCTTCTTGTTTTGTTTCTTTGATCTTTACCTTCTCTTTTCTCCATTTACTTTAAAAATTGATTATTATTTTTTACTTTATGAAGTTCATTCACTGTAAAAACACACCAAAAAAGTAGAAAGTTATTCACTTTTTTATTTTCAAGAAGTTAGCATCTGCATATATTCTTGTAGGATGTGTAAAAATCAACTTCTACAATTCTTGTTAATAATTAAGTATATGGGGAAAAATTAGAAAATCTCCATAGTTAGAGTTCAAATTTGTTAGATATAACACTTGATTGATTAAAAAATCTCCATGAAAGAGCTGAAACTTTATGTTTGAACCATATATGAGAAATTGAGTTTCAAAAGAAAAACTTTTTTTTTAAAAGCAAAACTTGGATATGAGATTTGAGGTTACTTTCGAAATGAGTATTATTGGGTTTGTTTGAAAATATCATTGCGTGTTGTTCCAATCGACAGGAAATATCAAGAGGAGTTCAAAACCTAAATTTGAACTGATTTGAAGTAGATTTAAGCTATATTTGAGTTAAATTTCGCAGAGGCTCAAGGAATAAGACGAAGTCTGTATTTTGTATAATAATGTATAATATTGTATAATAGTGTATATGAGTGTACCTCTTACACACTATTATACACTTTTATACACCTACATATAAGATGTGCCAGTGATGAACTTCTATAATTTTCAGTTGCAATTTTTGTTCAAAATCATTTCAAATCTCCATTAAATGACTTCAAATTTTGTAGACAACCTTTTTAGACTAATTCTAACAAGTCTAAATAACACCCATTTTAAAAAAAATTTAAAAAATATTCAAAATTTGAACATACTTATTTAAGTTTCTTTAACAATTATGGATTACTTAAAATCTAATTTTGATCGCCCAAATAGATTTGATTTGTTAAACTAATGGCTGAGTCACAATTATTGAATCAGAGATTGGGTTAGAAACCTTTTTTTCAAAAAAGACATGAATAGGGACTTTGAGAACCTATTCGGAGTTGAACTTGAATCTTGGCCTATTTATTTTGGGCTACAGCTTTTCAAAGTTGTATATAGGCTACTTAGCTGCAATGTATGTGTATGAATTGTACTTACGTGTAATTCTCTTTATATTTTTAAGTATATAATATATAAATATTTTATATTCATCAGTACCCAAGCAGGATAAAGAGGACAAATTGAAGGAGTTGCGGGGATTGGACAAGGAAAAATTGCGTATAGAACTGTCACGACCCGGAATCTCAACTTCGGGGCCATGATGGCGTCTAACATTCCACTTGCTAGGCAAGCCAACGTTAGCTAATTACTTAACTAGTTTTAACCTTTTAAAACAGAATATAAATAATAAGAAACTGTGATAGTCTGAAATAGATGTGATAAGTACAACGTAGCGCAGTCTAAACATATCCTAGAGTTCTGGAGTCACGAATACATGAGCATACTAAAATTCTACAGATAAAGTCTGAACGAATTACAACTGTTCAAAATAAGGAAAACAGTAAAGATAGGGTAAAAGGGGTCTTCAGGGTCGAACGCCAGCAGCTCTACCTCAAGTCTCCAAAAGCAGTTGAATCTGAGCAGTATCCGTTGTGCGCCATTGGGACCAACACCGTATCTGCACAAGAAGTGCAGAAGTGCAGCATGAGTAGAACCGACCCCATGTACTCTGTAAGTGCTGAGCCTAACCTCGATCAAGTACTGACGAGGCTATGACAAGTCACTCACAAATAACATGTACGAAATAATAATAATAATAATAATAATAATAATAATAATAATAATAATAATAATAATAATAATAATAATAATGATGATGATGATGATGATGATGATGATAAAAATAAAGCAATAAATTCATATAAATGGACCCGAAGATCAATTACCAGAGGACCCCAGAATAACATAAATCTCAAATCCCATATCACAATACTAAGAGTAAACTCTACGGCCACAAATAACTACAACACTTCAAATCTGTTGCGACGTGCAATTCGATCCCAAGTTTCAACACAATATCTTTTACAGCGTACAACTCACTCCCAAAATCAATATCATATCATTTCTTATTCGGTTGCGGCGTGCAACCCGATCCTCCAATATTAATTCCTTTCAATACCGTTGCGGCATGCAACCCCATCCTCCAATATCAATTTATTAACATAAACGATTCAACACTACTATTTCCGAAATATCAACACAAATGAGAGATGAAACATGCGGAACGGTAAAAAACTACCCAAACAAATGGAGAATAGCCAATACTTCACAATCTCAAACATGGAAAAACAATAATACCAAAATAGCTAGATGGATCACATAAATAGAAAGACATAATACAATTAGAAGCATGTAGCAGGTAAGCAGATATTGGGTGAGATATGTGCAAATCGAAATAGTAACAATTAAACAACAAATAACAAGTAAGACATGGATAAAAAGTAAGAATACATAGCAACTAAAGCATGTAAGAGATAACACAGAATAAAAGAAGACATGGAAGTAACTAGCCCAATCCTGCATGCTTTAACCCCACGACGGCGCATATACACTCATCACTTCGCATATACGTCGTTTCCACACATAATTCACATAACAAGTAGACCAACAAATCCTATTTCCCTCAAGTCAAAGTTAAACAAAACTCTTACCTATTTCTTCAATCAAATCAACACTCAACCATGACCTTTCCTTTAGAATTAGCCTTTAAACCAGTCAAATCTAGCCAAATAAAGTTCAAACAATTCAAAATAAGCTTTAGAAACTACCTATTTGATTACTTTTCGGAGTATGGTGGCTAAGATGCAGATTGACTATCTCCTCCTTAGGAGATGTGATACGGGGTTGTGCGAGGATTGTAAGGTGTTCCCCAATGAGAACCTCGCGACACAACATAGACTCCTGGTGATGGACGTCGGTATCTTGATAAGGAGGATGAAGAGTTTTGTACGGGGTCAACCGAGGATTAGGTGGGGATCTTTGACTAAGGAAAATGTGCAGGAGTAAGAGGGGTGGCTGAACGCTATGGGAGCCTGGAAGAGTAGTGGGGATGCTAGAGTTATGTGGACGGCGACAACGGACTATATAAAGGAGGCGGCGAGAGAGGTATTAGGGGTCTGGAAGGGTTACTCTAGCGGGCACCGAGGCGACTGGTGGTGTAACGTGGTCTAAGGTAAAGTGGAAGCAAAGAAAGCGGCATACCTTAAGTTAGTGGAGAGCACCAATGAGGAGCAGAGGAGAGCGAACAGAGAAAGATATAAGGAAGCTAGGAAGGAGGCAAAATTAGCTATCACGGAGGCTAAGACTGTTGCGTTTGGTCGGCTGTATGAGGAACTGGGGGGAAAAAGTGGGGACAAGAAGTTATTTTGGCTGGCTAAAGCGAGAGAGAGGAAGGCTCGTGACTGGATCAAGTAAGGTGCATTAAAGACGAGGAATGTCGAATATTGATAGAAGAAGCCCATATTAAGAAAAGATAGCAGCCGTACTTTCATAAACTTCTGAATGAAGAGGGGGACGGAAACATAGGAGAATTGGGGCACTCCGAGAGTCATCAAGACTTTAGGTACTGTAGGCTTATTAAGGTTGAGGAGGTCGTGGGAGCGATGCGTAAGATGAGTCGGGGTAAAGCGACCGGACCTGACAAGATTCCGGTAGAATTTTGGAGGTATATGGATAGAGTAGGCTTAGAATAGCTGACTGGGTTGTTTAATGTTATTTTCAGGACGAAGAAGATGCCAGATGAGTGGAGGTGGAGTACGATGATTCTGTTGTACAAAAACAAAGGTATATCCAGAATTTTAATAACTATAGGGGTATCAAGTTACTAAGTCATATAATGAAAGTTTGGGAGAGGGTGGTGGAAGGGAGGGTAAGGAAGGCGGTGTCTATATCAGAAAACCAATTCAGGTTCATGCCGGGTCGTTCTACTATGGAAGCTATCCACCTTATCAGGAGGTTGGTGGAACAGTACAGAGGGATTTGCATATGGTGTTTATTGACCTAGAAAAGACGTATGACAAGGTCCTTAGGGACGTTCTTTGGAGATGCTTGTAGGTGAAAAGGTGTGCCAGTAGCTTAAATTAGGGCGATAAAGGATATGTATGATGGATCTAAGACTCGGGCTAGGACCGTGGGATGTAACTCAGAGCTTTTTCCGGTGGTCATGGGGTTACACCAAGGATCTGCACTCAGCCCATTCTTATTTGCCCTGGCGATGGACGCACTGACACACATATTCAAGGGGAGGTGCCATGGTATATGTGTTTGCTGATGATATAGTTCTAATAGATGAGACAAGAGGCGGCATTAATGAGAGACCGGAGGTATGGAGAGACTGGAGTCTAAAGGTATAAGCTTGAGTAGGACTAAGACAAAATTTTGGAGTGTAAGTTCAGCAACGTGATAAGGGAAACTGACGTGGAAGTGAGGCTTTTCTCACAAGTCATCACCAAGAGAGAAAGTTTCAAGTACCTAGGGTCAATTATCTAGGGAGAAGGAGAGATCGATGGGGATGTTATGCACCGTACTGGGGTGGGGTGGATGAAATGGAGATTAGCATCTGGAGTCATGTGTGACACGAGTGTGCCACCGAAACTTATAGGTAAGTTCCATAGAGCGGTGGTTAGACCGTCCATGTTATATGGGGCTGAGTTTTGGCCAGTCAAGAATTCACATATCCAGAAGATCAAAGTAGCAGAAATAAGGATGTTGAGATGGACGTGTGGTCACACTAGTCTGGATAAGATTAGGAATGAAGATATTCGGAATAGGGTGGGTGCGGCTCAAATGGACGACAAGATGCGAGAAGCAAGCTTAGATGGTTCGGGCACGTGAGGAGGAGAAGCCTAGATGCCCTGGTTAGGAGGTGTGAGCAGTTGGCTTTGGCAGGTATGAGAAGAGGTAGAGGGCAGCCTAAGAAGTATTGGGGTGGGGTGATCAGGCAAGACATGGTGCAACTCTAGATTTCTGAGGACATGGCTCTTGATAAGAAGGTATAGAGGTTTGTAGGTTAGGGATAGTCGAGCGTTTTTTCTCTCTGTACTGGCTAGTCTGATAGTGTTTTGTCTAGTACTGCTAGTGGTGTATGATGTGTTTCACAATTTTTGCATAGTATTTGTGTTACTGCCCTTCCATTTATTTTGCTGTCTCTCACGATGTTGATATTATTTTTCTGGTTTCTATTGTTATTACGGATCTTTTGTCTTTGAGTCGAGGGTCTCCCAGAAACAACCTCTCTACCCCTCCGGGGTAGGGGTAATGTCTGCGTACACTCTACCCTCCCCAGACCCTACTAGTATGATTCGACTGGGTTGCTGTTGTACTTTAGAAACTACCTACGAGTGGAAAAGATTCGATCTTTAATTAATTATGAAAAAGTCCACAAAAGTCAACCCCGAGGTCGCTTGGTCAAAACCCGAGATTCGGACAAAACCCGATTACCCATTCACCCCCGAGCCCAGTTATGTGATTTGTTTTGAAATCCGACCTTAATTTGAGGTTTAAATCACAAATTTGTAAAATTCCTAAATTCTACCCAAATCCCTAATTTCTACCATAAAATTCATAAATTAAAGGTTAAAATCAATGGGTGATTATGAAAATACATCAAAACTAGTTAAAAATCTAACCACTGAAGTGCGGATGAAAGTCTCTTCACAATCGCCTCTAGGCCGAGCTCTAGCTTTCAAATATGGTGAAAAATGACCAAATCCCGACTTTCAGCACTTTAAATATTTGGGTGTCAGGTGTTCTACGCGTTCGCAATGAGCACTGGCCAATTGGCCTTCGCGTTCGCGAGGTCTTCATCGTGTTCGCGAAGGCTTATTACCCAGCCTGCCTTCACGTTCGCGTCCCCAGGTTCACGTTCGCGATGAAGACCACAACCATTCCCCACAGGTCACCTCTAAAGAATCGCGTTCGTGAGATGCCTGTCGCGTTCGCGAAGGGTAAGCCCTTCATTGCTTCCCATTCGCGGCCTGCCCTTGCGTTCGTGAAGAAGAACCAGCCCCCAGCCCAAGTTTCCACTTCGCGATCACGAAGCATAAGACACCAGAAACAACAGTTTACAAGTTCAAAATGATCCAAAACTCACCCGATCCCCTCGGGCTCCAAACCAAACATGCACATAAGTGTAATAACATCATATGAACTTTCTCGCTTGATCAAAATACCAAAATAACATCCCGAATCACAAATCAGACATCAAAACACATGAAATTCAAAAAGAACTCAATAGTAGCTAGAAACACAACCAAGCGTCTGATTCTCATCAAACAACTCGGAATTGCACCAAAATTTGCAGACAAGTTTCAAATAACAAAATGGACCTATTCCAATTTCCAAAATCAAAACCCGAATCCGATAACCACAAAGTCAACCTATGGTCAAACCTAGAGAGTTTCCAAACATTCAAATTGCTAACTTTCAGCAAAACAAGACAAATCAACCTAAGACCTCCGAATTCAATTACGAGCATACCACCAAGTCCAAAATCACAATATGAACCTACCGGAATCGTCAAATTACCGATCCGGGGTTGTTTATCCAAAATATTGACCGTAGTCAACTCAAGTTATTTTTAAAGCCAAAAATCATATTTTCATCAAATGTGTACTTAAAATCTTTTCGAAAAATGACCGGGATCATGCACGCAAATCAAAAAGTATCAAATAAAGTTAATAGAGGTCTCGAAATACGGAAAAAAGGGATAGTACTCAAAACGACCTATCGGGTCGTCACATTCTCCACCTCTAAAAGAAACATTCGTCCTCGAACGGACATAGAAAAATACCTGGACTAGTAAAAAGGTGCGTGTATCTACTTCACATATCGGACTCGAATTCCCATGTAGTTGCCTCGATCGGCTAACCTCTCTATTGTACTTTCACAGAAGGAAAACTCTTAGATCTCAACTTTCGAACCTGTCGTGCTAGAATAGCAACCAGCTCCTCCTCATAGGCCAAATTTTCATCAAGTTGTACCGCGTTGAAGTCCAAAACATGTGAGTTGTCCTCATGGTACTTTCGAAGCATGAAAACATAGAATACTAGATGTAATCCTGCTAGGCTAGAAGGCAATGCAAGCTTGTAAGAAACCTCCCCAACTCTCTCCAAAATCTCGAACGAGCCCATAAATCTCGGGATTAACTTGCCTTTCTTTCCTAATAGAATCACACCATTCATAGGCGACACTCGGAGAAGAACCTTCTCACCCACCATATAAGCTACATCCTGAACTTTCATGTCCGCATAACTCTTCTATCTGTACTAAGTTGTACGAAGTCGTTCCTGAATCACCTTAATCTTTTCCATAGCATCACATACCAAATCAATGCCCAAAAACCTAGCCTCTCTGAGCTCAAACCAACCAATTGGTGAATGACATCGCGTCCCATATAAGGCCTCACATGGTGCCATCTGAAATACTCAACCGGTAACTATTGTTGTAGGCGAAATCTGCTGGAGGTAAGAATTGGTCCCATGAATCTCCGAAATCCATAACCCAAGCACGTAACTTGTCATCCAAGATCTGAGTAGTGCACTCAGATTGTCCGTCCCGTCTGAGGATGAAATGTTATGCTTAACTCAATCTGCGTGCCCAACTCACGCTGCAGGCTCCCAAAAATGCGATGTGAACTACGTGTCTCGGTCAAAAATGATGGAAATGGTCATGTCGTGTAGGCAGATAATCTCCTGAATGTAAATCTGAGTGTACCTCTTTGAAGAATAGGAAGTCATCACGGGAATGAAGTGCGCGGTCTTAGTCAGTCGGTCCACAATAACCCAAATTGTGTCATACTTCCTCAAGGTCCATGGCAAGCCTATCACAAAATCCATACTGATGCGCTCCCACTTCCACTCCGGTATCTCCAATCTCGAAGTCAATCCACCCGGTTTTTGATGTTCATGCTTTATCTGTTGATAATTCAAACATCGAGATACATAAGCCACAATGTTTTTCTTCATCCTACGCTACCAATAGTGTTGTTTCAAGTCACGGTACATCTTTGTAACACTTGGGTGAATGGAATAGCGTGAACTGTGAGCCTCCTCAAGGATCAAATCTCTTAACCCATCAACATTTGCAACACAAATCTGGACCTGAAGCCACATAACACCATCATTACTGATCACCACCTCCTTAACACCACTCTGTTGCACTGTATCCTTCAACACCAACAAGTTAGGACCATCAACTAGTGAGCCTTGATACGCTCCAACAATGAAGAGTGTGCCACAACCAAGCAAAACCTGATTGGGCTCCTAAACATTCAATCTCACAAACCAAATGGCCAAAGCCTAAACATCCATGGCTAGTGGCCTCTCTATTACTGGTAAAAATGCCAAACTACCCATGCTCTCCGCCTTCCTACTCAATGCATCGCTCACTACATTGGCCTTCTCTGGATGATATAATATGGTGATATCATAGTCTTTCAGCAACTCTAACAATCTCCACTGCCGCAAATTAAGGTCCTTCTGCTTGAACAGGTGTTGGAGACTTCGATGGTCGGTATAGAACTCACAATGAACGCCGTACAGATAGTGTCTCCAAATTTTCAGCGCGTGAACAATGGCTGCCGACTCTAAATCATGAACAAGGTAATTCTTCTCATGAACCTTCAATTGTCGAGACACGTAAGCAATCACCCTACCATTCTGCATCAGTACTGCGCCAAACCCAATACGCGATGCATCACAATACATAGTGTAGGATCCCAAACCTATAGGTAACACCAACATTAGAGCTATAGTCAATACAGTCTAGAGCTTCTGAAAGCGCTACTTACACTCGTCGGACCATCAGAAAAGAGCACCTTTCTGTGTCAACTTGGTCAATAGGGCTAAGATAGATGAAAATCCATCCACGAATCGATGATAATAACCCGCCAAACCCAAGAAACTCCGAATATCTATGGCTGAAGTAGGTCTAGGCTAGTTCTAAGCTGCCTCAATCTTCTTAGGACTTTAATTCCCTCGAAAGATACAACATGGCCCAAAAAGGCAACCAAATCCAACCAGAACTCACACTTTGAAAATTTGGCATATAATTGACAATCCCTCAGAGTTTGAAGTACGATTTGAAGATGATGCTCATGCTCCTCTCGACTGAAGGAGTAAATCAAAATATCATCAATGAAGACGATCACAAAAGAATCCAAATAGGGCTTAAACACCTGGTTCATCAAATCCATAAATGTTGCTGGGGCATTAGTCAAGCTAAATGACATCACTAAGAACTCATAATGACCATACCGAGTCCGAAAAGCTGTCTTAGGGACATCTGATGCCCTAATCATCAACTGATGGTAGCCATATCTCAAATCAATCTTGGAAAATACCTTGGCACCCTGAAGCTGATCAAATAAGTCATCAATCCTCGGCAAAGGATACTTGTTCTTGATAGTGACCTTGTTCAACTGTCGATGATCTATACACATCCTCATTGTTCCATCCTTCATCTTTATGAACAACACCGGTGCACCCCAAAAGGAGACACTCGATCTAATGAATCCTTTTTCAAGCAAATCCTGCAACTGCTCCTTCAATTCAAACCAGATCAATGCAGAAGTTGATATCATTGCCGGATAGCATCCCCGGCAAATCTATAGGAAACACCTCTAGGAACTCGAGCACAACTGGTATTGAATCCATAGAAGGAACT
This sequence comes from Nicotiana obtusifolia, assembly GCA_002018475.1. NCBI lineage: Eukaryota > Viridiplantae > Streptophyta > Magnoliopsida > Solanales > Solanaceae > Nicotiana > Nicotiana obtusifolia. The sequence goes on along the minus strand of MCJB01003525.1, from coordinate 10,567 downwards.
CCGCACTAGAGTCGTAGATATAGGCTAAATATGCTAGAAATACCTTCTTGACCATAGCTGAGCCTTCACATAAGAAATGAACCTACTAGTAGAATGGCCAAGAGTCCCTCTCCACTCTAATCGAGGCAACCCTGGCATAGCTAAAGACACAGTCTTGGCATGACAGTCCAAAGTAGCGTGATAAGGTGACAACCAATCCATGCCCAAGATAACATCAAAGTCCACCATATCAAGAAGTAGAAGGTCTATCTTGGTCTCATAGCTCCCAATAGAAACCACACACGAGAGATAAACACGATCTACCCCAATAGAATCTTCAACAGGCATAGACACATAAATAAAAGCACTCAAAGAATCACCAGGCATAACCAGATATGAAGCAAAATAGAATGACACGTATGAATAAGTAGATCCCAGATCAAATAAAACTGAGGCATCGCTATGGCAAACTGGAACAATACCTGTAATGATGGTATCGGATGACTCTGCCTCAGGTCTAGCTGGGAATGCATAAAAACGGGGCTGAGCCCCACCACTCTGACCTCCGCCTCTCGGACGGCCTCAAACTGGCTGGTCTTCACCTCTAACGGCATAACCACCACCTCTAGAAGCCTGACCCCTGCCTCTAGCTAGTTGTGCAGGCAGTGGAGTAACCGGTGCTGAAATCATGGTCACGGGTAACCTATTGTGGTTTGCTGCTCATCAACCTAGGACAGTACCTCCTAATGAGACCTGCATCATCGCACTCAAAGCAACCCCGTGGCTAACCTAACTGCTGAGTTTGAGATGATCTTTGATGACCCAAATGACCAATGTATTAACTTTGTAGGTGTGGTGCACTGATTGGATCTGAAGGCGTACTGAATGTTGGCTGCTCAAGACGAGACCCATAAGAACTATGACTGTCCAAAGCACCGTGTTCTACCTGAGTGCTGACTGAATCGACATGTGAGGATGGCCTCTACCAAATGAACCTCTACCTCCAGATGAGGCATCACTAAAACCAGCAAAATGATGAGGCCTTCTCAGATACCGCCTTTCGACCCTGACCACGAATCATCTTGATCCGTCGAGCAATATCTAACGCCCGCTGGAAAGAAATATCATCCCTGTCTCCTTGGCCATCTATAGCCTGATACCAAAAGTAAGACCGTCAATGAATCTCCTCTCCCTCTCTTTATCAGTAGGAATCAAGATAGTTGCATGGCGAAATAGGTCCACAAATATGGTCTTGTACTGGGTAATAGTCATGCTACCCTACTATAAACGCTCGAACTGCCTGCGGTACTCCTCTATCAGAGTAAAAGGATTGAACTTCTCCAAAAATAGCTGTGAAAACTGATCCCAAGTGAGTGGAGGTGATCCTGCTGGTCTGCCTCGCTCAAAATCCTACCACCACCTCTTGGTAGAACTGGTCATCTAAAATAATGCAAAGTCGACTTCATTGGACTCCATAATAACCATATTGCGCAATACCTGTGGAAACGGTCCAAATAATCTTGAGGGTCCTCAGAAGGTGTACCACCAAAATGAATAGGAAAGATCTTGGTGAACTTATCCAATCTCATCAATCCCTTAGAAGACATCATGGACCTCTTCCCGGACTGTGTAGCAATAACGGGCTAAACTACTCCAACTGTTGGAATCGCTGAAGTCTAATCAGGGGAGCCATCTACTCGAGAGTGTGGGTGGCAGGAGTCTAGGCTCTCATAAATGTAAATTTTAACCACTTATTATTACCTTCTTGCTTTAGTTTTAGTCCGAAAGTAATGATTTTTGTTTCCAAATCTAATGAAATTGTGTGAATTGCAGTCATGTTAGAGGATTGGAGCTCAACGAAGAAATCTAATTCAAAAAGGAGTAACTCAACAAGGCAAAAAGGAGAAATACAAAGTAGAAGTGCGGTCCGCAGAATTTAATCTGCGGCTCCAAATGATTATGTGGTCTGCAGAAATGGAAGTGGGATCGCAAATAAACCCTTAGAGCCGCAGAGGAGTTTAGCAGAAGCTGGGTCTGCACACTAAATTGTGCGGCTGCAAAAGTCGATCGCACTGACAAAGCCTGATAAGTTCAAAGAAGGTGTTGAAGACCAAATATGAAGCCTCTTGAGAATGCGGTCCACAACCAAATTATGCGGCCGCAGAAGCTGAAGTGCAGCCGCAGAGATAGTTTTGCAGCGGAAGATTTCCTCCTATTGCAAGAGCATAAGAAAAGTTCGGCTCGTACATGAAATTGTGCGGCCGCAGAACCTCCCGAAGGGCATTTTTGTCAGCAAAATTCTAGACAGTATAAATAGATGAAAAACACTTTTTAGGGCAACTTTTATATTCCTAGCAGCTGTAGCGGTTATATTTTGCCTTTTTGGGAAAGTTGTGATCAAAATTGGAGACGACCCACTATTTTTATCTTTTAATTCTAGTTTGTCTTTAATTACTTCTTCTATTTTGTTTTCTATGTCTTCAAGCATGAGTAACTAGATTTTATCTAGGGTTGTGACCTAACCCTAGTGTGTAAAACTTATGGGTTGTTAATATTAATGCTTGTTTATGATTGAACGTTTGTTATTTAGCCTTTTTTATGCTTTATATCTAGAATTAATGATTGCAAATATTGATTCATGCCTATTTCACTAAGTTCTTACATGAGAAAGAGGAGCCTAGTCTAGGAAAGCTTGGCTAACAAGAAATTGAGCTAGTTAAGGTTTTGAGCTAGTTTGATTAAAGGATTTGAACTAGAGATAGGGAAAATCCGACTTGGCGAGTGCTTAGATTGCTACCCACTTGGACTTGAGAAAGCCAATTTGGGCATAACCACTCTATGACCGAGATGTATTGAGTGGGTACTTGAGAATTGAGAATCATAATACACCCCAATCTACCCCGCAAGCATTAACTTAGTATACTCAATAGGTTTACACCTAGGTGAAGATTACATCCCTAGGCTTTCCCTTAATTTATTTAAAACACCAAAAATATTTCATTATCTAGTTGTTATTACTTAGTCTAGTTTCTTAGTTGTTAACTTAGCTAACAATCAACCACATTGTTTGAAATTATAATTAAGCTATTTCACGTTCTCTTGTTGAGTATTTACCTTAATACCGATCTTAAACTCCCTATGGAATTCGACCCCGACTCAAGTTGGGTAATATAATTGCAACGACAGTTTCCTACTTAATATTGAGTGTGGATTAGATGTGATCAGCTTTTGGCATCGTTGCCGAGGAGCTTTTACGGTGTTAGCTAGATACTTGAGTTTGTTTCTTGAAATATCTTCTTTTACTTTCGTGATTCTAATTTGTTGAAGTGATTATAGGTACCACATGGCGAAAAACGAAATTGGAAAATTGCCATTGGGAGAGGTGGATGGCAAAGAGGAGCAACTTTATGAAAGCCTCAAGCTCCACAACAAAATCGCTTAAGCCGTGTTCAACAAGACAATGTGCCTCCACCTTCCTTACCTCCACCACCACCACAACCATAAACGACGCAACATCTGATTTTGCCTGATGAAAGTTATGCAAGTGCCATAGTCCCCCATCGCGTTAGGGCGGGAACCTTTCAAATTACCAATGTGATGCTTACTTTACTCGAACAACGAGGTTATTTCACTAGGGCACTGAGTCAAAATGCTTATAAGCATTTGAAGGATTTTGTGGATATGTGTTGGGGGAGCAAACAACAAATGTTTCGGAAGATGCTTTGAGGCTAAGGCTTTTTCCCTTCTCACTAAGGGGTAATGCTTTGGATTGGTTGGAACGCTTGCCTAATCATCTATCCATACTTGGGATGATTTGGCGGCGAAGTTTATTTTGAAGTTTTTCTCTCCCGGGCATATGGCTACTCTTTGGGATGGAATATGAGCTTTCAAGTGAGATCCCAATGAACCTTTGCATGAAATTTGGGAGAGATATTATAAAATAGTGAAGGAGTTCCCAAACAATGATATGACCAACAACATGATCCAACAAATTTTCTCAGTGGTATTAATACTACGAACCAATATGTGGTCAATCAATTAGCCGGAGGAAACTTTATGACAACACCTTATGCAGAGGCATGTGAGATTCTCGATGAGATGGTGGAAACTTTTTTGGCTTGGTAATCTCTCGTTAACGTTCCCCAAGATGACCCCAACATGATTTATCTTCATAAAGTGTTGCAAGACCATGGGCAAGCTATTTCCAAATTGACGACAACCATGACTCAACTTGCTAAGGCCCAACTTCATCAAGTACAAGCTCTTAAGAATTCATGTTATGGAGAGCATAAATGTTCTGGTCAACAAGAAGAGGACAAGTGTCCACAATTTCAATCTCGAGTGGAGAATTATGCACAAAATGATGGTAGCTTTGATCAAGATGATTTCTATCAAGCAAGAAGAAGAGGTACAATTTGTGAACAATTACCAAGGATAAAAGAGTAATTTCTGAGGCTCCAATCAAAATCAATGGCATTCTCAAAATAACCAAGGCAATTGGGGTTTTAACAACCAAGGGAATTGGCACAAAAACAACCAAGGGAATTGGAGAGGCAATAATCAAGGGAATTGGGGAAACAATAACAATCATGGAAATCGAGGATCAGGTTTTCAAAGGCCCCCAAAGTACCAACAACCTAGCAACCCATCTCCTTATCCTTCCCATGGTTCGAGTTCTTCAAACAATGAAACATTCCATATTGAGAATATGTTCAAGCAAATAATGGAAGAGGCGTGAATGCACCCACCTCAAATGAAAGGCAACTTGTGGATGATGACCAAGTGATCCAAGAGGAGGAAATCTCAAGCAATGATGTTCAAGTACAAGATGAAATTCGAATTGATATTGATGATAGTGTGGAGGAGACCTAAGAAGAGGTGAACTCGTCTAAGGAACACATTATTGACATACCGGAATCAGTAGTGCAAAAGGTTAAGGCATCCTTGCCAAATACTCCCCCTCCTTACCCTCAAAGGCTTTCTAAGCAAAATGGTGAGAATCAATTCAAGAAGTTTATTCAAATGATGAAATGTCTCTCTATTAATGTGACATTGGTAGAAGCTTTGGAACAAATGCCCGATTATGCCAAGTTTATGAAAGATCTTGTGACCAATAAGAGGTCGATGAATTTTAAAACTATCAAGGTCACTCATCAAGTGTGTGCGCTTGTTCATTCCATGGCTCCTAAGTTGGAGGATCCCGGTGCTTTCAAGATTCCTTTACTATTGGGAGTGTCGATTTTTGCTAAAGCTCTTTGTGATCTTTGGGCGATTATCAATTTGATGCCCTAATTGGTATTTTAAAATTTGGGAATTCGGAAACCAAGACCCACATCTATGAGTTTTCAAATGGTCGATCGTACCATGAAGAGGCTATTTGGAGTGATTAAGGATGTGTTGGTCCGTCTTGATAAGTTTATTCTTCCGGAGGACTTTGTTATTCTAGATTGTGAGGTTGATTATAAAGTGCCTATTATTCTTGGAAGGCTTTTCCTTGCTATGGGTAAGGCCCTTTGTGATGTGGAAGCTGGAGAACTCACTTTTTGGGTTGGTGATGAATAAGTGGTATTCCATATGTGCAAGTCTATGAGGCAACCAAATAGCAATGAAGTGTGTCCTTTTGTGGACTTAGTGACCGGCGTTATTATTGATGACACAAGTGCTAAAATCGATGTTGGTGATATGTTGAAAGCCGTTTAGCTCAACTTGGATGATGATGAGATGGATGGTTTGATGGAATGTGTGAATTATTTGCAAGGAATGAGGTCTTATAATTATGCACCTCGGAAGCTATCTTTGGATCCCGAGAATAGGAAGACTCCTCCTACAAAACCTTCTATAGAAGAGTCACTTACTTTGGAGTTGAAACCATTGCCACCACACCTTCGGTATGAATTTCTCGTCCCTTGTTCTAATTTACCGGTTATTCTTTCCTCTTGTTTGACTAACGTGCAGGTTGATTCCACATTGGCGGTGTTGTGAAAGAGGAATGAGGCTATTGGGTGGACTTTGGCGGACATTCGGGGTATAAGCCCCGCATTTTGCATGCATAAGATCAAGTTGGAGGATGGTGCTAAATTGTTCATTGAACATTAAAGAAAACTCAATGAAGCTATGCAAGAAGTGGTCAAAAAGGAGATTATCAAGTGGTTGGATGCCGGGGGTTGTCTACCCCATTTCTGATAGTTCCTGGACCTCTCCAGCTCATCGTGTCCCAAAGAAGGGGGCATGATTGTTGTTACCAATGAGAAGAATGAGTTGATTCCTACAAGAACGGTCACCGGTTGGAGAGTTTGTATGGATTATTGTAAGCTCAACAAAGTCACAAGGAAGGATCACTTTCCTCTTCCTTTCATGGATCAAATGCTCGATAAATTGGCTGGTCGTGCTTTCTATTGTTTTCTTGATGGTTACTCGGGCTACAATCAAATTCTTGTTGCTCCAAAAGATCAAGAGAAAATCACCTTTACATGTCCTTATGGTACATTTGCTTTTAAACGGATGCGTTTTGGTTTGTGCAATGCACCGGTAACTTTACAATGGTGTATGATGGTTATTTTCACGGACATGGTGGAAGACTACCTTGAGGTCTTCATGGATGACTTTCGGTGGTTGGAGATTCTTTTGATGAGTGTCTTGCATATTTGGACAAAATATTGGCTTATGTGTGGAAACTAATTTGGTGCTCAATTGGGAAAAATGTCATTTCATAGTTGAGGAAGGCATTGTCATTGGCCATAAGATCTTAAAGAATGGTATTGAAGTTGAAAAGGCAAAGATTAAGGATATTTTTAAGCTTTCACCCCTACTTCGGTGAAGGGTGTGCGGAGTTTTCTTGGGCCATGTGGTTTTTACTGGCGCTTTATCAAAGATTTCTCTAAAGTGGTGAACCCATTGTGCAAGCTCCTTGAAAAGGATGCTAAGTTTCATTTCAATGATGATTGTATGAGAGCTTTTGAGCAATTGAAGCTCAAGTTGACAACTACTCATATCATTACCTCTCCAAATTGGAGTTTTTCGTTCGAGCTCATGTATGATGCGAGTGATGTAGCGGTTGGGGCTATTTTGGGGTAACGTGTCAACAAAGTCTTTCATCCGATATACTATGCTAGTAAGACCATGAATAGTGCCCAAGTCAATTATACCATTATGGAGAAAGAGCTCCTTGCTAGTGTGTTTGCTATTGAGAAGTTTTGCCCGTACTTGATGGGTGCCAAAGTTATTGTCCATATGGATCATGTGGAACTTGGCCATCTTATGAGCAAAAAGGAATCTAAAGTTCAATTGATGTGATTGGTACTTTTGTTGCAAGAATTTGATATTGACATCCAAGATAAGAAGGGTAGTGAAAATCAAGTGGTGGACCACTTGTCTCGTTTAGAGGAGGAGGGGTGTCCTTGAAATCAATGACTCTTTCCCCTATGAGCAACTTTTGGCACTTTAAATGAAAGAGGTACCGTGGTTCGCAATTTGGCAAATTTTCTTGTGAGTGATATCATTCCGGATGAGTTCTCTTCAAACTAACGAAAGAAGCTCCAGAGGGATTGTAAAGACTACTATTGGGTTGAGCCATACCTTTTTTGGATTTGCACAAATAGGGTGATTTGTGCCGGAAGAAGAACAAGGTGATATTCTTGGGGCTTGTCATTCTTCACCATATGGTGGTCATCATGGTAGATCAAGATCGGCAGCTAAAGTCTTAAGTTATGATTTCTATTGTCCTGCTCTCTACAAAGATGCAAATGACTTGGTGAAAATACGTGATGAATGTCAACGCGCCGATGGAATTTCAAAGAAACATGAGATGCCTCTTACAACCATCTTGAGGATTGATATTTTTGATGTTTGGGGCATTGATTTTATGGGCCCTTTTGTGAGCTCTTGTGGAAACACCTACATTTTGGTCTCGGTGGATTATATGTCTAAATGGTTTGAGGCCATTGTCTTACCCAACAATGAGGCTAGAAGTGTAGTGGCTTTCTTGAAGAAGAATATTTTTACAAGATTTGGTACTCCACGTGCAATCAAAAGCAATGGGGGTACACATTTTTGAAACAAGGCTTTTGAAACTTTACTCAGTAAGTATGGTGTTACACACAAAGTTGTCCTATCACTCACAATCTAGTGGTCAAGTGGAAGTCTCCAACCGGGAGATAAAGAGTATTTTGTCTAATACGGTGAATGCAAATCGGACGGATTGGTCCAAGAAGCTTGATGATGCACTATGGGCAAATCAAACGGCTTACAAAATACTTATTGGAATGTCCCTATACCGGTTAGTGTTCATGAAAGTTTGTCATCTTCCGGTCTAATTAGAGCACAAGGCAATGTGGGCCTTAAAGAAATTGAATCTTGATTGGGATGTAGCCGCTAACTTACGGGTTACACACTTGAATGAATTGGATGAGTTCTGGTACCATGCTTATGAGAGTTCATCCTTGTACAAATAAAAGATGAAATACCTTCATGACAAGTATATTTGGAAATAAATATACTTCAAGTACTAATACAATATTAACAGATGAATTAGAACTAGATCAAATCATAAGTAATATAGAGAAAATAAATGAATTATCATGGTCTCCTCTGATTACAAAATCGTACAAAGAAGTGCCAAACTAAGAAAACTAAACTAACATATAATATTGTAAAATTGAAAAAGAAAGAAAATAGAGAGCTTTACTTACTCCACTGTGACGATTGACGTAGAGAAGGATGCAGGTCGAAGCAAGCGTCGACAAGAAAAAGCATGAGGAAATCAGATACCTATTCACCCATAAGAAAATTTTAAAATATGTACACGAATATTTACCCTAAATTGATGGCCAGTCAGCCATTACCTTTACTGCAGTTTCTGCAGGTACCTCAATCTTCAGAATCATGGAAGTTTGAAAGAGTAATTAGAAAACAAAAGAAAGATGAATAGCAAACAAAAAAAAAAGCTATAGGGCAAGATTAACTAAAAGAAGAGAGAGGGGAAGAAAACCATATAGGGTTACTTTTGGAGGGAAGTTAAAAATAAAACTTGGCTCTTTCACTGACAATTTCTATTAATTGTACGACAAAAATAAACCTTTCCTGGCCAAAGTATGTTAGCAGATAATATTTCAGCTTAGCGAATAAATTAGTGACAATTAGCTTATTGCCACTAAATAATTGTCATTAAAAGCCTCTTTTATTGTAGTGACATTACTTTCTTTGTTCTATTTGTTTTTGCTAGGAAGGGATTTTATTTTATTGAGGTTACTGTTATGTAATTCTTTGCTGGGAAGGGGTTTTATTGAGCTCACTATTATGTAATTACTCCGAATTATCTAAAAAACATAATTTCGAAGGCTTTTATGATGAAAACGTATCCCCGGTGAAAACCTCTCTATGTAAACTTTTCAACCATGTTTGGTTGAGTTAGCATAACATTTCCAGCTCTTTCTAGCTTAAGAAGCAGTTGGTTTGGGTTTATCCGTGAAAGTCTATATAGGAGGAGGAAGTTAGATACATTGGATGGATACGACTCACATAATCTGGATTTGAAGTACTCCACATCCTTCCCTTCTTTCAGACAATACATGTATGGATTTCGATATGATCTATGAGTTTGGCATAATTTTTGGACCAAGAGCCACTGTAACATCACGTCATGGACGGCACTTGAGTTATTCGTGACCGTGCGATTGGCATTTCTGATATTAGATGGCTCGAAAAAGATGATCTTCTAGGAGATTTAGAGTTAGTGGCAATTCATTAGCTCCGGTGCTACAGAAAGGGAATTGGTATAAGGCAGCAGTTGGGCAGCAAAGTACGAGGAAGGACATAGCAGGAAGTGTCTCACGGTAGTTGAATCACTAGCAGGTCAAGTCACTACTAGAAAACAGCGTTTTTGCGACCAAAAATTAGCGACCAACGTTGGTCTGCCACAAAAAGCGACCAACATTGGTCGCAAACTGGTCGGTAAATTCGTCAACATATTGACCGGACTGGTCAGACCAATTTGGTCAAAGAAAATTCACAATTTGCGACCAACTTTGGTCGCAAATGTGGACCCACGTTTAACATTTGCGACCAATGTTGGTCGCTTATTGAAGGGAAATTCTATGGGGAGATTAGCGACCAACGTTGGTCGCTAATCTAGAAAATTAAAATAAATCAGATTTTGATTTTTCGACAAACGTTGGTCGCTTATTGGAGGGAAATTTTATGGGGAGATAAGCGACCAACGTTGGTCGCTTATCTGGAAAATTAAAATAAATCTGATTTTCTTTTTGGGACCAACGTTGGTCGCAAATATAAATGTATATATATTTGCGACCAAAGTTGGTTGCTTTCTTGTTAACATTTTACCAAAATTAAACTCAATTTTGTATTTACTGCATGTCTAAATAATATAAATGTAAGCCATTAACGCTTTTGTAATACAAGGGATTAATATGCAGTTAAGTGTACTACGGAGCGTGCGTGCAATACATTTAGTATATATAAACTATACTATAGTATACTATATGTATATCGAATATAACTTTAATATTTATATATATATATATATATATATATATATATATATATACACACCTTGATATATCGAATATATATT
>MCJB01003520.1:0-13294 GCA_002018475.1 Nicotiana obtusifolia | reverse complement strand
TGTTTCAAGTAATTTTTAAAACCCCTTGTCAGCACACTATAGTGGTTAATAGGATAAAAACAGCCTATTCAAAAAGATTACCTATTCAATTTAAACCTCGCACAGCCCAGCGTGGTGATATAGGATATAAAAGTAAGCCGATTTTTCTGAAAAGTACGCCTTTGTTACAATATGATATAGATTGAGAAAATCCTCAACCAATAAATAGTGAGATAAACCTTTTAGAATATCAGATAGCTTTTAATAAATTAGAAACAAATCTTGATATGGTAAAACAAAATTAGAACAATATTTTACTGAAAACCCTTTAGAATTTTGGGATAAAAATCGAATTGAAGCTAGACTAGAAATAAAGGATAAAGAGAAAATTATAAGAGTAAAACCTATGAGATATAGTCCAGAAGATCAGGAAGAGTTTCAAAAACAGATTAAGGAATTATTAGAACTTAAAATAATAAAACCTAGTAAATCTCCTCACAGTTCCCCACCTTTTATGGTTAGAAACCATGCTGAGTATTAAGAAATAAACCTAGAATGGTTATCAATTATAAAAAATTAAATGATAATACAATATTTGATGGATATTTTCTACCGCATAAAGAAAGTTTAATTAATAGAACTACTAATAAAAAGATATTTTCTAAATTTGATTGTAAAAGTGGATTTTGGCAAATAAGGATGCATAAAGATATCATATCATATACAGCTTTTTCCACGTCACTAGGACAATAGGTGTGGTTAGTTATGCCATTCGGATTAAAAAATGTACCTCAAATATTTCAAAGAAAAATGGATAATATATTTAAAGATCACGACTATATATTTGTTTATGTTGATGATATTCTAGTTTTATCTGATAATTTCGACGAACATCTTATTCATCTTGATAAATTTACAAGCCTATGTTTAGAACATGGATTAGCACTTTCTAAAAAGAAGGCTAGTCTAATGAAAAATGAGATAGAATTTTTAGGTATGATTATAGATGAAATGGTATAAAATTGCAAAGTCATATAGTAGAAAAGATATTTGTTTTTCCTGACAAACTGATTGATAAAAAATAAGTACAAAGCTTTTTAGGAATTCATAACTATGCTTCGGATTATATACAAAATTTGGCTGAGTTAAGAAAGTCATTTCAAGAATTATTAAAAAAGGATAGAATAATTGAATTTAATGATATATTAGTAAAAAGGGTTAGGGATATTAAAGAAAAATGTAAAAATTTGCCTAAATTACAATTACCTAAAGATAAAGATGATTTAATTCTAGAAAAAGATGCATCTGAGCATTGTTGGAGTGGCGTCCAGGCGTACTTTTCGGAAAAAATCTTTTATATCCTATATCACCACGCTGGGCTGTGCGAGGTTTAAATTGAATAGGTAATCTTTTTGAATAGGCTGTTTTTATCCTGTTAACCACTATAGTGTGCTGACAAGGGGTTTTAAAAATTACTTGAAACATGATTTGATCATATAAAACTTTAGGAAACATTTCAAGAAAATTATTTCCTAGTAAAACATCTTGTCCAGTATTATGAAAATAAAATGGTAGACATTTAATTAGAAAATGTCCAAGTAATATAATTGGTTGACTTATTCCTCTAGTTAACGTTACTGCATTACTAGATATATCTAATCTTTTAGTAATAGGTAATTCTTGATGATATTCAAGAGGAAAGCATTCAGGTTTACAGCAACATGCTGCCGACCCATTATCGATATAAGTAGCAAAGTATTCTGCTTTATAATCTTTATAGGTTATTCCTATTGGAATATATATACTATATTTACTGGTCATTTTGGAATATATATTTTCTTTTGATTATAAGTAAACTTGATTCCATGATCAAGTATATCGTAAAGTTTTACATTATATAGGAAAGTAGTTCCCAACATTATTTCAAGTGTATCATTGTATTCTTCATTTTCGACTAATAGTCTAATTGGAATTGTTATATCTTCAAATTTTATAATCGTTTCTACTGCATTATTTATTTCATGCAGTTCTCCATTAAAATTTGTATATTGGTGTTTATTAAGTAATCTATTTTATTGCAAACTATCACAAAGTTTATGACTAATATAATTTTCATTAGCACCAGTATCTATTAGAATATTTACAGGAATGAATCTTATTCCATTAAAATATTCTCCCTTTATCTTATAGTTTTTTATTTCATCATTCTTGGCTTCTAAAGGTATTCTATTAAATTTTTCTGAAGCTGTGCTTCTAAATCCTAATTGATTGGTTACCTTAGGTCCTGTAAAAGATAATCTAGGTAATTTGTTAATCAATCGTTTTGGTAGTAAATCTAGGTTTAATAAAGTATCATCTATTTCCCGTATTCTAGCCATGCTGGGAAATTGTACTTGACTTATTTCTTCAAATAAATAAGGATAATCAATTACGTCTTTTATTATAAAGCAATCGGAATGATGAGTATTCGAAATAGCATATGATATCATATAAGTAATAGAATAAGGTCTATTATCTTTAATAAAGAATTCTTTTCTTCTAAAATCTTGTATCAAACTTAAAGTTTTATCAAAGTCTTTATCAAGCATATGATAAGAAATTCTTGGGTATATATTAAATTTTATTTTTCCGTATCGTAAATTTCCTCTTAGTATTCCTAAACAAGCTTCTTCTCTATTTATTATCCTATTGTCTACAATTGCTAAATCTATTGGTGTATCTAATCCTTCCCTAAAAGTAGACTTTATTATAATTTGTATGGCTCCTATATGAATCCATCCTAACGTATTTCTTATTTCGGGTTCTATCTTTCGTAATTTTTCTTGTACATCTTTTTTGGACAATAATGGTATCATAACTTTATTGGATGAAAGAGAGACTTCTAATGCTCTTTTTCTAACATTTAATCCATAGTATAAATGATGTTTTCTCTTTCTTAATCCTAATTTGTCAAATATATCTACTTTAAATCCAGAATAATTACTTAAGGTAAATCCTTCTTTCTGAATCTGTTTTAATTTCTTTTTATCTATGAGAAGATCTTGTTGATATTCTCCTGTTTGTTCTATAGATTCTTCTATAATATCTTGATCTTGTTTTAATTCTAACGTTTCATTCATCTTGACTATCTTCCGAAGATGAATAATAATCCGCATCTGTTAGAATAAAGATAGTATCATCTGAATCAACTTCTTCAAAATTATTTAATAATATGAATTCCTTCATTTTTATCATTTCTTCAATATCTTCATCAATTTCTAACTTTTTATTATTATTAAATTTTTTAGGACATTTATTAGCATAGTGTCCTACCTCTAGGCTTAAGGGTTAAGTATAAAAGGGGAGTCTTTTCTTTTTATAAAAGAAAAGAGATTATAATGTAAGAATATTTATGCTCAAGAAACTACTCACAAACTCTTAGTATTTATTCATATCGGAATTTTTATAAAGGTAGAAGAGAAGGCATCTTCTTTTTTCCGATTGCCCTCTTCTCTACAGACTGACTCTTTTTATACTAAAGAGTCGGACTTCAAACTTCTTTACAATACATTCTACTAAAAGATAAGAAAAATGACGTCTTTCTTATCTAAAAGATAAGACATCTTACATCAAACAACTCTTAACTATTTGCCTAACTTATTTGACTAACTATAAGATTCTTTCCCTTCTTATCAAGAAAGGTCATTATCATCTTCATTTCTTCTTTATCTCTTTGTCTTCTACGTCATTGAAATCTATCCATTTGCCTTGTCTTTATTCGGAAGATGTAGACATGACATCCTCTATCTTTTCCTTGTTTGCTGTGCAAAAATCACATGTACCTCTTGCGTGTTGCCTCATTCGGCATAGTCGTTGTTGTGCTTGAGGACTGGATTTAATTAATCCTTTTTCAATTAAATTTATCTTTGCTTGTAAATATTTTTCTGCTGCAGATGGTGTATTTCTTGCAGGAGATATCATGGTAGAGGAATACATTATTTTTCCTCCATAAGTTCGGAATCCTTTTTTGAAACAATTTTCCATCGTTTGAAGAACAATTCTTATTCCAATATCTCTTCTATAATGGATATCTTTGTCATCAAAATTTTGAAATATCTTTCTCTGATAATTGTTTATTATATTAAATTCATCAGCCTTTCCAATCTGAATAAAATGATAGGCCGGATATCGTTCCTCTTTGTAGTAATCTGGTCCGGCAGAAATAAACTTAAGGACCATAATATCCTTAGGAGTAATGGTAGGGTTATTGAGATAACAATCTTTTACTCCTTTATGTATCCATGAAGGTAATCTACTTATCTCCGGAAAATCAGGGGAGGTCATATATATGGAGTTTATTGCTCCAAAATCATACCAATATCTAATCTCCTGAGGAGAAGAATTTTGCAAATAATTAATCCGAGGATATATCCCAGAGGAATCCACATATCTACTTGTAGTATTAGTGAGAGAAAATAAACCCCTCATTATCATTTCTTGGTTTTCCACTACCAGTTGCAGTGTATCTAATTTTTCTTTGATTGATCCCAACGAAATTCCTTTTTGAGGTTGTTGGGGTCGGAAAAAATTTCTTTCTGAATCATCCTGCTTGGTATTAGGAATTTTATCTATCTTTATCAAGTTATTTGCTTTATCAAAGCTATCACCATGACTTCCTATTTTGGAAGTAATCAGTGAACATATACTGAGTAATATTTCGGAAACATCTTTTGATGCACTGAAGTTTGCCACTTCAATAATATCGGATATCAAAGTTTGAATATCCTTTATCTGTTTATCCATATCTTCCAGTTGCGACAAAAGCTGTTGCTTTATTTCACCGTCCATCTATAGTGAGAAAATCTGCTGCAATATTTTTGTTAGATCTAATAATTTCAATATCAAAAGAGTATTCAGATAACAACATTTGCCATCGAATAAATCGTTTATATTCTGGTTTTGACGGAAGATTATTATGAATAAAAGCCTTCACCTGGGTATTATCAGTTCTAAGAGTAAATCTTTTGGGTAGTAAAAAGTAGTAAAATTTTTGACAACTTTTTACTACTGCCAATAACTCCTTCTCATTTATATGATATCGGGTTTGCATATCCGAGAATATTCCGGAACAGTATCTGCATAGGCTTTCTCCTATTTTTTCTCCCTTCTTATCTATATCTTTCTTCTTTAGGACGCCACTCCAACAATGCTCAAATGCATCTGTTTCTAAAATTAAATCATCTTTATCCTTAGGTAATTGTAATTTAGGCAAATTTTTACATTTTTCTTTAATATCCTTAACCCTCTTTACAAATATATCATTAAATTCAAATATTCTATCCTTTTTTAATAATTCTTGAAATGGCTTTCTTAACTCAGCCAAATTTTGTATATAGTCCGAAGCATAGTTAAGAATTCCTAAAAAGTTTTGTACTTGTTTTTTATCAATCAGTTTGTCAGAAAAAACAGATATCTTTTCTACTATATGACTTTGCAATTTTATACCATTTCCATCTATAATCATACCTAAAAATTCTATCTCATTTTTCATTAGACTAGCCTTCTTTTTAGAAAGTGCTAATCAATGTTCTAAACATAGGCTTGTAAATTTATCAAGATGAATAAGATGTTCATCGAAATTATCAGATAAAACTAGAATATCATCAACATAAACAAATATATAGTCGTAATCTTTAAATATATTATCCATTTTTCTTTGAAATATTTGAGGTGCATTTTTTAATCCGAATGGCATAACTAACCACTCATATTGTCCTTGTGGCGTGAAAAAAGCTGTATATGGTATGCTATCTTTATGCATCCTTATTTGCCAAAATCTACTTTTACAATCAAATTTAGAAAATATTTTTTTATTAGTAGTTCTATTAATTAAACTTTCTTTATGCGGTAGAAAATATCCATCAAAGATTGTATTATCATTTAATTTTTTGTAATTGATAACCATTCTAGGTTTATTTTTTAATATCTCAGCATGGTTTCTAACCATAAAAGCTAGGGAACTGTGAGGAGATTTACTAGGTTTTATTATTTTAAGTTCTAATAATTCCTTAATCTGTTTTTGAAACTCTTCCTGATCTTCTGGGCTATATCTCATAGGTTTAATTCTTATAATTTTTTCTTTATCCTTTATTTCTAGTCTAGCTTCAATTCGATTTTTATCCCAAAATTCTAAAGGGTTTTCAGTAAAACATTGTTCTAATTTTTGTTTTACCATATCAAAATTTGTTTCTAATTTATTAAAAGTTATCTGATATTCTAAAAGGTTTATCTCACTATTTATTGGTTGAGGATTTTCCCAATCTATATCATATTGTAACAAAGGCGTACTTTTCGGAAAAATCGGCTTACTTTTATATCCTATATCACCACGCTGGGCTGTGCGAGGCTTAAATTGAATAGGTAATCTTTTTGAATAGGCTGTTTTTATCCTATTAACCACTATAGTGTGCTGACAAGGGGTTTTAAAAATTACTTGAAACATGATTTGATCATATAAAATTTAGGAAACATTTCAAGAAAATTATTTCCTAGTAAAACATCTTGTCCAGTATTATGAAAATAAAATGGTGGCATTTAATTAGAAAATGTCCAAGTAATATAATTGGTTGACTTATCCCTCTAGTTAACGTTACTACATTACTAGATATATCTAATCCTTTAGTAATAGGTAATTCTTGATGATATTCAAGAGGAAAGCATTCAGGTTTACAGCAACATGCTGCCGACCCATTATCGATATAAGCAGCAAAGTATTTTGCTTTATAATCTTTATAGGTTATTCCTATTGGAATATATATACTATATTTACTGGTCATTTTGGAATATATATTTCCTTTTGATTATAAGTAAACTTGATTCCATGATCAAGTATATCGTAAGGTTTTACATTATATAGGAAAGTAGTTCCTAACATTATTTCAAGTGTATCATTGTATCCTTCATTTTCGACTAATAGTCTCATTGGAATTGTTGTATCTTCAAATTTTATAATCGTTTCTACTGCATTATTTATTTCATGCAGTTCTCCATTAAAATTTGTATATTGGTGTTTATTAAGTAATCTATGTTTTTGCAAACTATCACAAAGTTTATGACTAATATAATCTTCATTAGCACCAGTATCTATTAGAATATTTACAGGAATGAATCTTATTCCATTAAAATATTCTCCTTTTATCTTATAGTTTTTTATTTTATCATTCTTGGCTTCTAAAGGTATTCTATTAATTTTTTCTGAAGCTGTGCATCTAAATCCTAATTGATTGGTTACCTTAGGTCCTGTAAAAGATAATCTAGGTAATTCGTTAATCAATGGTTTTGGTAGTAAATCTAGGTTTAATAAAGTATCATCTATTTTCCGTATTCTAGCCATGCTGGGAAATTGTACTTGACTTATTTCTTCAAATAAATAAATATATATGTGTGTGTGTGTGTGTGTGTGTGTATGTGTATGCACCTAATTACAAAGTATCATATGATACGATGGTTATTGAATGCACTTATGTATGTGAGGATGATAGTTAAATCTTATTTTATCTTATCGTTTTTTATTTTTTATTTTTTATATTTTTTTTTTGAATTTAACGCATGAGAGATGGGCATGCCTGGTGTTACTTCTTGCATATTAATGAAGTAATTTTTTTCTTTCTTTATTTGTTAGTTTATTTTTTAAAAATTTTCATTTCTAGCACATTGAGGAATACACACACATATATATATATATATATATATATATAAAATTAAAGATTGACCCCGTAAAATTTATAATATAAATTTACCTATCTATCTTTTGCAGAATCCTAGATCCACGCCTGCAATATACTGTGAATGTTGAATTTTATGCAAAGTATCAAAATGTTAACCAAACATGAGATTAACATTTTGAATTTTAAAACAAGAGGAACTCGGGGTCAAAAGTGTACCATATCTGAACTTTAGTTGCCCTAAAAGATTCATCGTCTTCCAGGCAATCAAATTCGGTGGCGAAGCCCCGGTGCCCCTAGGGAAAGGTTCTCTCAGTCGCAACAGTTAACAATATATTCTTCCATACCTTATTCTTCTGCCGCCCGTGGGAGAGTTTAAATATCTCCTTTGGTTTGCGAAGATGTCATCATCTGGTCGATCTGCCGCCGTGGCAGCCGGCGATTTACAGGTGGTTCCTGCGTCGGAGAGGCAGGTGGCTGCCCTACCTCCTCGCCCTCCACCGTCTTCGTCCACCGCTCTTGTAGAATATACGCCACCTGCGGCTAATCCTGAAGAGGAGGATCTCGAGATCAAGCTCCGTCGTATACTTGAATGTGTGCCCGTGCGGGTTAGCAATACATCTGGTAGTTCTGCTGGTTCTGGATCTGGTGACTTTCATCAGGTACCGCTGCACTATTCTGGTTCGTTGTTGAGCCCTAGTTTGCTCTGGTTTGTATTCTTTGTAGTTAACTATATATGTTGCTATTTCGAGCGTTTGATTATTTCCTGCTCTATTCTAATATATAATCGTGTTAGCGTGCTTTGCAGTTAGAATTCATTCTGGTTAACGGCTGCCTAACAGGAAATTACGTGAGTTTAGAGACTCTGTGTGTGGACTGTGGTAAATTGAGAGCACCAAAAGTAGTTGTTAATTTAAGGTTTTGAGAATGATGTAATTCTTGTAGTAAACATTGAAATAGATAAATAGTAGGACTTTGTTGTGCTGCAGCCTGCAAGATGTATAAAGTTCGATTGAATGTGTTCAAAATTGATGATTTGCTTTAGTCTTACCAGAAATTTGCGAGGCTGCACCTGTCTATTGAAAGCATAATAAGGTAAACATATCATGCGGTTGCTGGTTTGACTCTTGATTGAGTTGCTACTAGTGAAATGACTTTCTGGCGAGACTCAACATATACATTATTTACTGATTCACTTATTTTGCTGAAGTTCATATCATACGATGTGATTGAGTTAATATCCTATGTGTCCCTAATTCTTCTCACAAAGAAGAAATTCAGCATCTTATTAAGAACCCTTTTCCTTCTGTTGTTCTTTTTTTAGGATCTATAAAGATATAATTTTGTTGATGACACATTCTTCCTTTTCCTTCTGTTTACTGCATTATCACCCTATGAATTATAAGTTATGTGAAGAGGTCTGTTCCTTATGATTTCAACTTGAACAGAAACTCGTCTTACAATGTTCTGGTGATGCTATCGAATCCAATGATAGGGCTCCTTGTCGTGGTGGCTAGGCAAATTCAGATGAAAGTGAGATCACTTTCAGATAGCATGATGGAGCTTATATCCTACCTAGAGAGCCTAGGTGCTCTTTATAATCCATCAGTCTGCGTGTTTTGGGCTAATCTCATGGAGGAAACAGCCAAAAGTAGTTATTGTGTTCACCACTCCGACATACCCCTTCTACCCTTTCCTACTAATTAGGAAGAAAGAGGCACTTGGTCTTGGCCTGACCGGCAAGATTCGCCACTGGGGACAGGAGGGGCATAATTTTTATTGGAAGCAATCACATGTGTTTCAACACTGACAGCTGCACAAGTGATGCCTCCAAATTCCAGCATCACTTTTTCTGCCTTATCGATATTTTTAGTGGCACTTTGCGGTTCACCTATGGTTTGAAATGATGTCTTCTGGCTGCTTTTACTGTTGTATCATCAACTGACTTTTCTTGCTCTCAGTATCTACTTGGTTATAATTCATGTCGAGCTTAATTTTCAACCATAGGTCTTTGGCAGGCAATATAGTTAGTTTCTTGAGCAAAGCTTCCAACTCCAAGGAACCTGTTTGCAGATTGTGAGTGTTCAAATAATAAAGCAATAGCTGAAGTAGTAGGGTGGGGATGAGAGTAGTTTAGTTCTAGAGAATTTTCATGAGTGAGAAAGAGATTGCAAGGGCAGTACTTAAACGGGCAGAAAAGCCATCTCTTGTGTATAGTTTGCTCTGTGAAGAAAGGGAATGCAGTTAAGATAGCACTCTAGGGGGGGCAGGGAGTGAGAATGCATGTTCTATTTTGAAGAAGAAAATAGAAGTGCTTGTTGTTTATCGAAGAAGCCCTACGTTTTTATTGTATTGCATTTGTAAAATGTCAAAGGATGAGACATGTCCTCAAGAACTCTAGAAGTGAGATAAATTTCTGTGAAGATTATGGGTAAAGTGCACTTTGAAACTTGAAAGAAATAATATATCAGATGCAGGCAAATAGGTAGGTAAGAAATAGCTCCCAAATTGCTAAAGGTTCAATATCTTATTTATTTTAGTATTAACATTTTGAAAGATTGAAGCAGTATCCACTCTCAAAAGAATATTGAAAAAGCTTTAAGAGTTAATGGAGATCAGATGATTCATTCCATTAAAGCTGCAAGTGATTAGAGTGGTTTTTACTGGTCAAAGTTGGAAGTACATATGTGTAAATGATTGCACTAATCTAATCCTTCCCTGAAATTAGGAGAAGAAACGTGCTTTAGAGCGTAGAGAAAGATTTGTCATTCTGCTCAGGCAATTTCGTTTTATTATCTTGCTTTCGTGGACTCTGTACTGACTCTGAAATCTGCTATTCTGACCCTTGATAAAAAATTCTTGTAGTTTTATTGTATTTACTTCCAGTAAGCTCAAGCGGGTTTTACGTAGTTTTTTCATTTTTTATTCCTGAAAAGATTGGAACAGAATCCTGTAACTAAATGCAAGCAAATCAGAGATGACTGTGTCTTTCTAGTTGTCTCAAGCCTAACCTGAACGAGTTAGTTGTGAAATGTGATCGAAGTGTTTGAACTGAACAACAACTCTGCCTGTTTCTTCTTGTCTGGTTGAAGATTTCACTATTTGCAAAACATCTAATGTCTGCTAAGTTTGACAATTTGTTATCTTGAAAAAGATTGGGCGCTGGAATGTTTGTTGATGTTAGGATTATAGTTATGTATATATATTGTAGGCAAAATACAATTTTACATTTGCGTTTGGATGTTCGTGGGGTGCAAATAGCTCATCTTAAGCAGTATGAGTATTAGTGTATACTCGTCGACCTGGAGCTTGTCTTGGTTTATTTCCTCTCATTACTGCCATAATATGATATATGTTGACTTTAGTGACTCATATTGTTGCTTTGAGTTCAAATGTGCTTGAGTAGTATTCGAATCGCGTTTATATGTGCATATATGTCTTCTTATCTGACTGCATGCCAAATCAATCAACAGTGAGAGAAACTGGATAGTATTTCATCAGCTACCTAAATCTGGAAATTTGAAGTGATGCCTAAAAGGAGCTACGTTGAGGTATGCCAAAAACTAAAATGAACTCGTTATTTAAGTTACGGCCTACTTGAAATTAGAACTGATTTCGCCCTGCCTCATTTGGTGTCTTTCCATAAATGGTCAAGCTTACCATGATATAGTCCGTGGCAAATACATACGTATAGATGACGTTCTTCCTTTTTCTCGGTCAATCTCTCTATTGGAGGCATAATCTAGGATGTTTAGCCTGTATTTGTTCATATGTCAGGGTTATGGTTGGCAAAAGCTGTTGAAATTTGTTATTCTTGATAGGTTTTTTCCTGCATTTTGATATCTGAACATGCATTTTGGTTATTCACCATTGTAATTGCAATCTGTTGAATGATGCGTAAGAAGTGATTTACTGCGATGGGGTCATATCTGGTTTTAAAGAATACGTTGACAGTGTCAAGTGGCAGAAATAACATTTCCTGGGGATTTTTGGCTGCAGTATCGGCAGATGAGACCAGAGTCTGTGGACGCGGTCGTGGTCGCGGTAGAGGCAGAGCGGCAAGGGCAGCATCTGTTGATCCACCAGCTGCCCCAGCTCAGGAACAGACTCCAACAGCACCAGTTCAGGCACCAGCTGTGCCTATCGCTAAAGAGAACAAGACCGGCTTGCAAGGATGGATGCAGATTACCAAAAAAGGAAAGAAGTTGCTGAATTCAACTTGAGAAGAGAAGAAAAATTAAAAGCTGCGGAAGAGCGGACAGCGAAGAAACGTGCGAAGCAGCAGAAGAAAAAGCAGAGGAAGAAAGAGAAGAAGAGTAATTCTAGTGCAGGTGGAGAAGAAAACCGCAGGGAAGAGTCCTCTGATGATGACGATTCTGACAACAACTAATAAGGGAGAGGTGGTTGACTTCAAATTTATCGTGCACTGCCTAGATACTTTGCTCGGGAGCTTACATGAGCTATATAGTTCGAAAACTTGTGATCATGTAACATAATTTGTGAACAATTTTTCAACATCCAATATGTAATACTCATGTATTTTGTCTTTGTTTCATTTAGTTGAAAAAAGTTATCATCTAGAATCTGGGGGGCTTAAAACTTTGATTCGTGAAATCTAGATGGTCCGTGGACGGGCAATCTTGGCTGCTAAGGCTATGGTACCATTGTCAATATAGTAAGGCGTTGTCCAGCCAGTTGTTATATAGTCTTTGGGAGGCCCCCACCCTATCTTTTAATGGAGTTTACAGTTGAATCATGAACCACAGCACTAGCAGTTGGTGGGCGTCACCAACAGTTGTCATTCGCTTTTGGGTACAAGTCAAGAAACTGACGCATAATTTTATATTTTTTCTTTTCTGGGAACAGAAGTGAAATAATCAACAACTCTCAAGCATTCAATTGATGCAACTTAGATCGCAGTTGGTGAATGTAAATATGTTCCCGTTAAAAAACAGTGTTGACATAAATACGACCAGATTAAGCTAGGTAACTTTTGGAGAGAAAATTTTGATATACATAATGCAATATGTCTATTTTTTTTTACAGTGGATTAATAATCACCCGGCTAAATTTTGACTTGTGAGTTGTATCATATCATAATACCAATTTGCTTGTTAGTCACACGATAGGAATTGTATAGGTTATAATTTACCCAACTTAACCATTTATCTAATTGTGATATGATTACTCTCTATTGTGCATTTGATGATGTGCCTTATTGGCGTGCAATTACTTGTAATGTAATAATTTAATTTGATCTTAAATTTGATCCGTCGTTCTTAGACATTATAATTATCGAGTAAAAAGTCCAAGAAAAAGGAAAAGAAAAGTAAAAGCCTT
Organism: Nicotiana obtusifolia; assembly: GCA_002018475.1. Taxonomy (NCBI): domain Eukaryota; kingdom Viridiplantae; phylum Streptophyta; class Magnoliopsida; order Solanales; family Solanaceae; genus Nicotiana; species Nicotiana obtusifolia. Next base: position 272 of record MCJB01003520.1, on the reverse strand, counting down.
TACCCTCTCTGTCATAACGTCCTTTTGATATTTTTTTTCATGATCCCTTTGCTTCGTTATGTTATTGTTTAATTCACTTGCACGACTGAGGCGTATTTGAAAGTTGAAACTACAGCAAAATTACCGTCATCGCCCGACAGCAAAATTACCGTCATCGCCCTTTCAGATTCTCCTTCCGTCTCTGCGGCTTTCATTCTTCGGTTGCAGAAGTAGACAGAAACCCTAATCGGCATGGGAGATAATCGTCAGTCTTTTGTCCATCATGCTCTTGG
>MCJB01003514.1:287637-362753 GCA_002018475.1 Nicotiana obtusifolia | reverse complement strand
GAAATTACCTAAGAATTACTAATTAGAAGTAGTGAAATTAAGAAGAATTTCGAAATTGAAGAGATAAGAAAATTTTAGAAGCTTTCCCACTTTAGTTTGGAGAAGACCAATCCTTTCTCCTTAGTCCTTAGGATTTTGGGTCCCCCACTTTCCTTTTCCAACACAAATTAGCCCCTCCTCTCCTTGTCCAAATAGAATTTCAACTCCTTGAAACTTCTCCCTTTTGGATTGGGACTTGTTTCCTTCTTGGAATAGAATTAGAGTTTCCTATTCTCCTCCTCAAATTCGGCCTCCCTAACACGTTTTAGGCTGCTCTTACACGTTTTTCAAGCCTCCCATCAAGAACAACAAATTAATGTTCAAGAACTTCAAGAATTCAATGCAATCTTGTTAAGAACGTTTTGAGGATTCAAGAACTTCTTCAAGAAAAAGGTAAAACTCTTCAGGAACTTCAATTTTAACTCCAAGAACTTCAAGATTTTCAAGATTCAATCGTCTACCTTCAAGAATTTCAACTAGAGTTTCAAGATTTCAAGATTAAACGCGTTCTAGCTTCAGGATTTCAACTAGGGTTTTCAAGAACGATTTTTATTAAGCAATCAAGAACTTCGAAAACTTAATCCCTAGATGATTCAACAACTTCAATCAACAACAATTTCTGGGTTTTCTTTCTCCTCTTTTTTTTTCACGTTTTTTTTTTTATAAATCAAAACGAAATTAAAGATAGAACCTAAACTAAGGCACGAAGAACAGGATTGGGGTTGTAGAAACAAACCCGTTCCAAGCTCTGATACCAACTGATGCAATATAAAAAGCGAAAACAAGAAAACAAAGATAGAAGTAAGACGCTCAATGAACTATCAAGACAACAAGTAGAAACTAGTCTACTTACCTTCTTGATGAAGTCACGGAGTACCTATACTATACGAACAACCCTCAAGACAACAATGGTCTTGCAAACTGTTCGATCAAACAAAGGAACAAGTTCAATTTTGAATCACACCAAAATTAGACAAGTTAATTCACACGATTTTTGGGAGCAATGTGCTGCCGTTTTTTGATTGATAATAATGTCAAAAAGGTATCAAAATAATGAAGTGTTTAGGCTTATATAGACTGAGCTTTACCTAAATCAACTAGGAAAAGAATAACTAGTTAACCTAAATCAACTAGGAAACAACTAATTAACAAAAAGGCCACAATTTGGCTAAGTTTAAGAAATAGTCACGCAGGACCCCTTAAGTAAGAATCAATGTCTTCTACAGCAACACAATAATACAACATAAATACAAATGTACATCTTCAACACAAGATTCGTCCATAGCAAGATTTATGGACGCTTGGCTCTTCTCCAAGGCTAACCAATGCCTTTTCTTGTCTTATCCGACACTGATGGCATGAACGTAGCTTGATCAGGTTGGCTTGCAGCAAGCTAGGTATGCCAAACACCCCTTCTCAACCATCCGCTGAGCCTGCAAAAATGAGATCACTCTGTTAGGAGTGCAACCAAGAGAACCCTTCTACTCTATCATCGGCAACTCTGGCATAGCCAATGTCAAGGTCTTAGCGTGACAATCAAGAATAGCATGATATAGAGATAGCCAATCCATACCCAATATCACATCAAAATCCACCATATCTAATAATAAAAAGTCCACCCTCATCTCAAAACCACATATACTAATGACACAAGACCGATAAACTCGATCCACCAATATAAAATCCCCAACCGATGTAGATACATGAACAGGGGTAGCAAGTGAATCACGTGGCATATCCAAACAAGAAGCAAAGTATGATGACGATATGAATGAGTAGATTCCAGATCAAACAATGCCAAATTATCTATGTGGCACACAGAAACAATACTTGTAATAACAGCATTAGAAGCAACAGCCTCGGTCCTCCCTGGGTACACATAGCATCTAGCCTGACCTCCACTAGACTAAGCTCCCCCTTTGGGACAACCACGTCCTGGATGACCTCCACCATGAGCTAGCTCATGGGGTGGTGTAGCAACCGGCATAAGAATCATAGTTTTTCCTCCCTGCTACCTTGAACCTCTGCGAAGACAGGGGTAGTATTTCATAACAAGCCCAGATCTCCACACGCATAGCAACCTCTGGAAATGACTGTGGAGCCTTAGTCATACCCTATAAAACAAAATACCCACAAAAGAGCCTAGGACTGATGGACCCTAAATGGATGGAGCGCAATGAGAACTCTGTACTGGAAGTGCACTTAATAATGACTGCATAAAAGCTCCTTGATTGGGCAGTGATGAATGATAAACCGGTCTGCTACAATGGCCTCTCTCAAATCGACCTCGGCCCCTTAGATGAGGCATCACTAAAGCTACTTGAATGTCGGGACCTCTTATCCCTACCCTACATCAGCTTCCTTGTCTCGATGCGGATACGTTCTATACGATGCGCTATCTCCCCATCATAGTGAAATAAAGTCCAGGTCTCTACTTCTCTAGCCATAGCAAGGAGAATAGCATGGTGAATATTATATCAATGAATCTCCACATTCTCTCATCCTCAGAGGGAATCAAAATAGTAGCATAACGAGATAGCTCGGTAAAGCTCATCTCATACTCGGTAACTAACATCGGACCTTATTGAAGGTATTCAAACTACCTCCTCAACTCCTCTCTCCTTGTGTGAGGCACTAAATGCTGCAAAACAAACCTGGAGAACAAAGCCTAGGTAAAACAAGGTGACCCTGTTGGTCTTCCAAACTCATAAACCTGCCACCACCTTTTGGCTGGAACCTGCATCTGGAAGGTGGTGAAGTCAACTCCGTTGGACTTAACTAGTCCCAAATTACACATAATCTAATGACAACAATCCAAGAACTTTTGCGCATCCTCTGAAGGGGTAACACAGAAGTGAGGAAGATGCAACTTCGTGAACTTATCTAGTCTCTTCAGCTGACATCGTAGTCCTATCCTTAGGCTTCACGGAAATAGTAGGATGAACTCCCCCAACTGGTAATACTTTGGCGTATGATAACCATAGGTTATCTACTACGGGTACGAAGAGCTAGATTTTGCGCTCCACCCTCTGCCTGGGAAGTAGCTGGTATAGTAGGAAATGCCCCGACCTGAACCAAACTCTCGAACAAACTGACCATACAAATCGAGGCATCCTGAACAGTTGGTAAAACAAGGTAAACCCTAGGGTTACCTCCAGCTAAACATAGTCATGAACCTGCTCCTTAATAGGAGCTACTGGTGGCTCCACAGCTGCTACATGAGCAGGGCCCCTAGCTGCAGTACGTGCTCCACCCCTACCTCTGCTCCGGTCCCAGCCTCTCACGACCCTCGACTGAGGTATCGAGCAGGAAAGATTCATGCTTAGGGATAAACAATTCTGCATGAAAGAGAATGAAATAAAGAAAATTTTCCTAACAGCCTTGTAGCCCCTCGAATTCGTACCGATTCACAAGACTCTACTAGACTTGCTCATGACTCGTGAGACCTAAGCAATCTAGTGCTCTTAATGTAACTTGTCACGACCCAAAATCCCACTGGAGGCATAATGGCACCTAATTATGCGTTCTAGGAAAGCCAACAACCAATAAGTAGAAATGAACTTCAACAATAGTATGAAATAGTCAAAACAGCAGGATAACATAAATAATCGAAGTCAATAGCAACAATACAACTGTTACAACCCATATTTGCATACGTTAGCTTACGCCGTAAGTTAGTCTACATAGGTCCGAGAAGAGATTATCTTTGAGATAATAAGAATTTAGTCCTATTGGTCTTAAATGATACAAAGGTGTATAAGAGTGGTTAACAAGTACTAGAAATTAAACGAATCAAGGATGTTGTAACTCGTATTTTTGGGTAAATCTAGAGGTGATTAATATTACCAAGAGGTTATGTATTAAGTTATTTGAATCATATAATATCCATTTCATAAGTCTTGAAGTCAAACGAATTATGAAATAAAAGTCGACAAAAGTTGTCGCAACTTACGTTCATAATTTTACTCATACTTTAGGTCAAATGTCACTAAGCTTTTCTCACAATTTACTTGGAATTACGGGGTGATCTACCTATCAAATTCAATGTCTATGACTCTAGTTTCTAACTCATTAAATCGTTTGTATATACAATCTCATAGATGAGAGATATTCTCTTTTTCGCGAGACTGCGCCAAGCAGCTCTCGGTGGGGCCCACATAGGCGGTTAAGACTTGTAGATGTATATAACATGCCTCAACCCCGTTTTTAAGTCATTTTTTTCAGTATATGCATACCTTAGAACCCTAAGAACACCCTCTCAAGGTTCTCTCATGATCCAAGACTAAAACAAAGGGCAAACAACACAAATCAAGTGTCGGGAATCCCGTGGCGCTAGTAAGTTCCTTATTCTTCTTGTTGTTGCTGATTTTTGTGTTGTTCCAGCTCGTTTGGGAGTTTGTTTAAGTTTTTTATGTTCTTTAAAATACTCCTTCAATTTTTAATATCAACCTAGGTGATTTCAAGCCTTCTAAAGTGATTCTAGTGCCGAAAAACCCTAATCGATTGCTAGCTTCGCTCCCTTGTTCTTGTGGCAGCATTGAAGGAATATTTCGTGGTCAATTAAGGTCAAATTGGAGTTTTTATTTATTTTTAAAGGTAATAAACCTCTTACCCTACATGTATTTAATATTATCCAAGCTACGGCTAAGTCGTTGAAGCTAGAACTTGTGAGATATATGTCAAAAGGCTTGCTAGTAATGTTCTTGGTTGGTGGACTGTTTTGGGAGGCTCAATATGGTTATTATTGATGTTGTTTTGGCTGTTTAACTTGTGGGAAGTCATATAAATAGGGGAGGTTTTGTCTTTTTCATCGTAAAATAGGTTACGGTTGATACATAATAGTTACGACACTTAAATGATAACGATAGTGTTATTTCTCTTATTGTAGACTAAGGAGTCGTGGCATTTCCATAGCTTGAGATTGGGCAGTATATACAAGGTATGTGAGGCTATCCTTACATTGTTTCCCTTCTTATGGAATGATTGATGTTGATGTTACTTCTCCTATTCTTATGTTATCAATGTTATTAGTACTTCCTGATTCTTATAAGATTCTTGATGAGGATTTAGTCCTGATAACGTGTACGGAGGATACCGACCTTACGTCACTCCGAAAGGTTCAAAATGTGATTCCAATGAATCCAGCACGCATCATATATATGTATCTATTTTACTCTACCGAGCCGCGCTATAGTCGGCCGAGTATGGAACCTATTGTGCAACCACTAATTAGTTAGATTTTACCGAGCTCCACGTGGCCGGGTATGATTCTACCGAGCCTTATGATGGCTGGGTATATTTTTACCGAGCCTATTAGGGCCGGGTACGATATGATGATAATGATGCCCACAGAGGCATATGTTTTAAAATTTTGTTTGTATATATATTATGCATCATGCATTCATGTCAGTAACCTTCAGAGGTACTTAGATGTTACAGGTTGTATATTCTCCATTCCTTTTTACATTATTGTTCTTACTTATGCTTTCCTGCCTTACATACTTAGTACTTTATTCGTACTGACGTCCTTTTATTTGTGCATGATGCATGTCGTGCTGCAGGTCCTGATAGACAGGTGGGCGAAGCTCCCCCACCACAGTAGGCTGCCCAGTTCAGCAGTTATTGGCGAGATCCCTTCTCCGGACTTGCCGTGGTCTTGGTATGCATTTTTGTTATAGGCATTATGGGTTTGTCGGGGCCCTGTTCCGGCAATGTTGCATCACTTATGTTCCTGTAGAGACTCATAGACATGTGTCTACTCATGTATAGTTTGGATTGCCTTGTCGACTAATTTTTGTTGTATAGTCTCTCATGGAAGCTTGTCAGCTCGCACCTTATATGTAGCTTCATGACAGCCTTGTCGGCTCATGACATATATGTTCATGCCATTATCTGCCATTGTTGGTTGTTTAGGATTCATGTCTACCATTTATACTGATCTCATCGGCCCTTATAGATAATAACAAAAGTTAGATAAAATGTGCGTTGGTGCTCGGCAAGTATGGCCCGGGTGCCAGTCATGGCCCTCCAGTTTAGGTCGTGACAAACATGGTATCAGAGCAGGTCTGTCCTCGGGGTTTTCTATGAGCCGTGTCTAGTAGAGTCTTGATTATGGATGTGTAATGTGCCACGTTTATAATCGGGAGGCTGCATGACATTTAGGGTTGTTACCTTTTTCCTGAATCTAGATCGTGCACAGAGCTGAGTCGTAAGTATTAGTCTCTAATATTCACCACGTTCTTTTCAGCGATGCCTATGACTAGGAAGCAAGTGATTAGTAGACGCCTTGATACAGCTGCGGGAGAGGGTACCAGTCAGGTGCCTCCCGCCAGAGCAGGCCAAAGTGAGCCTCAGAGTGAGATGCCGTCTCAGACCTCATTTACTCCTTCTCCTCCAGAGGATATTAGAAGGCACCCAGCATCTCCAGTTCCTCCATCTGGTACTACAGATCAGGATTTGCGGATTGCGGTACAGTTGTTGACTAGCTTGGTAGCTGCTCAGGCACAGAGGCAGAATACAGGTGGTACTGATAAATCGGTTAGTGCGAGAGTTCGTGATTTTATTAATCTAGATCCTCCAGTGTTTACCGGATCAGACCCCAAGGAGGACCCAACAACTTTTATTGATCAGGTTCATCGTACACTGCGGGTTATGCATGCTAGTGATACAGAGGCAGTAGAGTTGGCTTCTTATCGGTTACGGGATTTAGTAGTTTTCTGGTATGATAGTTAGGAAAGATCCAGGGGTCTGAACGCTCCCCCACCTGTGTGGAAGGAATTTTCTGAGTACCTGCCAGTTAAGATACGAAGAGCTAGAGCTGATAAGTTTTTGAACCTTCGACAGGGTAATATGAGTGTGCGAGAGTATAGTATGCAGTTTGATTCTTTAGTAAGGTATGCTCCCTATATAGTGGCCGAGATGAGCGATAGGGTGCACCTGTTTGTGAACGGATTGGGACCACATCTGATAAATGAGTGCACGACAGCCTCCTTGATAGAGGGCAAGGATATTTCCCGTATTCAGGCTTATGCCCAGACACTAGAGGATCGTAAGCGCCAGCAAAGAGCAGACAGGGAACAGGATAGGGGCCAGCATAAGAGGGCGAGATTTGCAAGGTATTCTGATGACTTCAGAGGCAGCGTCAAGCCCCAGTCTTTGAGGAGTTTGGCACCACCTGTAGCTAGTGCTCCTCCACAGTTTCAGAGACCTCGATATGATCGATTTACCTATTCTAGTTCAGGCCAGAGTTCGCGGGCATCAGGCTCACAATATCATAGGGATACTAGTCAGATGAGACCCCCAACACCTCATTATGATCAGTGCGGCAAGGCCCACTTTGGACTGTGCCGTCGAGGTTCCGATGCATGCTATTCTTGCGGACATCCTGGCCATATGAGGCGGGATTGTCCTAACAAGAGGAGGTGGTGGTATGGCTCGGTCGACTGGATCTGTGGCTGGCTCTTCCTCATCAGTTTCGACCTCCAGCACGGGGTTTTCAATAGTCGACAGGTCGTAGTAGAGGTAGAGGTGCAGTGGCGAGTTCGAGTGTTACTCAAAATCAAACATATGCTCTAGTAGGTCGACAGGATCTCGTGTCATCTCCAGATGTTGCTACAGGTATATTGTCTGTGTTTTCTTATGATGTATATGCATTGATTGATCCGGGATCTACATTATCATATGTTACACCCTTTGTGGCTAATAAGTTTGGTGTCAAACCTGAATTAGTAAGTAAACCACTTGCGGTATCTACTCCGATAGGAGAATCAGTGATTGCTAGAAAGGTATATACAGGTTGTACTTTGTGATGATTTGTAGTCGTCAAACCTCAGCGAATTTATTTGAGTTAGAAATGGTTAATTTCGATGTGATAATGGGAATGGACTGGTTGGCCTCATGCTATGCAAATGTTGATTGTCGTATGAAGATGGTTAGGTTTCAGTTTCCTGGTGAACCCATCATCGAATGGAAGGGAAACATTGCTACGCCGAAAGGTATATTTATTTTCTATCTTAAGGCAAGGAAGATTATCTCAAAGGGTTACATTATTCATCTCGTTCGCGTTAGGGATACGGAGGCGAAGCTGCTTACTCTACAATCAATCCACGAGGTCAATGAATTTCCAGATGTTTTCCCAGATGAACTCCCAGGTCTTCCTCCTAAAAGGGAGATGGAGTTTAGCATTGACGTGTTGCCTGACACTCAACCGATCTCTATCCCTCCATACAGGATGGCCCCGGCAGAGTTGCGAGAGTTGAAGGCGCAGTAGAAGGACTTGCTGGATAAGGGCTTTACTAGGCCTATCACTTCACCTTGGGGTGGGCCAGTCTTGTTCATGCGAAAGAAAGACGGGTCGTTAAGGATGTGTATCGATTATCGACAGTTGAATAAGTTTACTATAAAAAACCAATATCCACTTCAAAGGATTGACGACCTGTTTGACCAACTCCAGGGTGCCAAGTATTTTTACAAGATTGACTTACGTTCAGGGTATCATCAGGTGAGGGTCAAGGAGAAGGATATTCCAAAAACAGTCTTCCGGACAAGATATGGGCATTTTGAGTTCTTGGTAATGTCGTTTGGTCTAACAAATGCCCCAGCAAATTTTATGGATCTCATGAATAGTGTATTCAGGCCCTATCTTGATGTGTTCATGACTGTATTCATTGATTATATTCTGGTGTATTCTCGTTCAGAGACAGAACATACAGGCCATTTGCGGATAGTATTACAGACCCTTCGGGATCGTAAGTTGTATGCTAAGCTCTCCAAATGTGAATTCTGGCTAAACTCAGTAGCATTCCTTGGACATGTGATATCTGATGAGGGTATTAGTGTTGACATTCAAAAGATCGATGCAGTGAAAAATTGGCCAAGACCTACAACACCGTCAGAAGTTTGCAGTTTTCTAGGGCTAGCAGGATATTATAGGCGGTTTGTACAAGGGTTTTCCTCTATATCAGCACCATTGACTAAGTTGACACGGAAAGCTACCAAGTTCCAATGGTCCGCCGCTTGTGAACATAGTTTCCAGGAGCTAAAGAATCGGTTGACCTACGCACCAGTGCTTACTCTCCCAGAAGGAACAGAAGGGTATGTGGTATATTGTGATGCTTCAGGTGTAGGTTTGGGGTGCGTATTGATGCAACGTGGGAAGGTGATTGCTTATGCATCAAGACAATTAAAGAAGCATGAAAATAATTACCCGACTCATGATTTGGAATTGGCTGCAGTAATATATGCTTTAAAGATTTGGCGGCGCTACTTATACGGTGTCCATGTTGACACCTACACAGATCACAAAATTTACAATACGTCTTCAAGCAGAAGGAGTTGAAAATGAGGCAACGTATGTGGCTTGAATTACTGAAAGATTACGATGTCGAGATATTGTATCATCCCGGTAAAGCCAATGTTGTGGCAGACGCTCTCAGTCGTAAGTCAATGGGAAGCCTAGTACACATTGAGGCAAGTAGACAGGGGTTGACTAAAGAGCTTCATCAGCTAGTCAATATGAGAATCATATTGTTAGACTCTGATGACGGAGGTGTTACTATACAGAATACGTCAGAATCATCTTTGGTAACCGAGGTAAAAGCACGGCAATATGAAGATCATACCTTAGCACGATTGAGAGAGAGCTTTCAGCAGTGTAAAATTACGGCTTTTGAGATTGGAGGAGATGGGGCACTAAGATATCATAGCCGATTATGTGTGCCTAATGTAGCAGGATTGCAAGAGAAAATTATGACTGAGATTCATCAGCCCCGATATTCCATCCATCCTGGTTCGACAAAGATGTATCATGACATTAAGGAGCAGTATTGGTGGGATAACATGAAGAAGTCTATTGCAGAATTTGTAGCCCAGTGCCCTAATTGTCAACAAGTAAAGATTGAGCATCAGAAACCCGGTGGATTGATTCAGAATATAGAGATTCTGACTTGGAAATGGGAGGTGATTAATATGGACTTCATTATGGGATTACCTCGCTCTTATTATAAGTTTGACTCCATCTGGGTGATAGTTGATCGACTTATAAAATGTGCCCATTTTCTGCCAGATAAGACAACTTACACAGCTGAAGATTATGCGAAATTGTATATCAAGGACATTGTTAGGCTTCATGGTGTGCCATTATCTATTATATCAGACCGAGGAGCTCAATTTACGGCTAACTTTTGGAGGTCTTTCCAGAAGGGTTTAGGCACACAAGTGAATCTCAGCACAGTATTCCATCCCCAGACTGACGGACAAGCTGAACGTACTATTCAGACACTTGAAGATATGCTATGAGCATGTGTTCTAGAATTCAAGGGGAACTGGGATGATCATCTGGCACTCATAGAATTCGCCTACAATAATAGCTACCATTCCAGTATTAAAATGGCCCCATACGAGGCACTATACGGGAGTAGATGTAGATCACCAGTTGGATGGTTCGAAGTCGGTGAGACGGAATTGTATGGGCCAAATTTGATTCACCAAGCCATTGAGAAGGTGAAAGTGATACAAGAGCGACTGAAGGCGGCACAAAGCAGGGAAAAATCTTATTCCGATGTTCGACGTCGTGACCTGGAATTTGAGGTTGGTGATTGGGTTTTCCGGAAGATCTCGCTGATGAAGGGTGTTTTGTGTATTGGGAAGAAGTGTAAACTGAATCCGCGGCATATCGGGCCGTACAAAATTCTTCAACGAATTGGACAGGTTCCTTATGAGTTAGAATTGCCATCTGAATTGGAATTTGTCCACCCGGTATTCCATGTATCTATGTTGAGGAAATGTATTGGAGACCCTTCTCGGGTCGTCCCCATCAAATATGTACAAGTTACAAAGGATCTATCATATGAAGAAATACCAGTGGCTATATTAGATCAACAAGTCCGCAAGCTGAGAACAAAGGATGTAGCTTCCATTAAAGTATTGTGGAGGAATAATAATACAGAAGAAATGACATAGGAAGCAGAAGATGAGATGAAGTCTAAATACCCTTGCATGTTCCAGAATGAAGAGAACGAGGATGCCGGGGGGACGCAGGACGCATTAGAAGGAGAAACGTCTCTATGAGGTAAGCAATAACTTGAGAATACTCTTTATTAATACAAAATGGTGATATGCAGATAATGTACATATCTATAATGCTTTTATAGCCTTGTAAGGCCATAGGTTGGGTTTACCTGCTTGGAAGTTTGGCTAGTGTCCATTTTATAGAGGAAACTCAGCCGGAAATTTCCGTCAGAAATCCACAATGAGTTAGACTCCCCATAAACCCTTACATTCGAGGACGAATGTTCCTAAAGGGGGAAGGGTGTTACAACCCATATTTGCATACGTTAGCTTATGCCGTAAGTTAGTCTACATAGGTCCGAGAAGAGATTATCTTTGAGATGATAAGAATTTAGTCCTATTGGTCTTAAATGATACAAAGGTGTATAAGAGTGGTTAACAAGTACTAGAAATTAAACGAATCAAGGATGTTGTAACTCGTATTTTTGGGTAAATCTAGAGGTGATTAATATTACCAAGAGGTTATGTATTAAGTTATTTGAATCACATAATATCCATTTCATAAGTCTTGAAGTCAAACGAGTTATGAAACAAAAGTCGACAAAAGTTGTCGCAACTTACGTTCATAATTTTACTCATACTTTAGGTCAAATGTCACTAAGCTTTTCTCACAATTTACTTGGATTACGAATATTTGAGAGATATTCTCGTTTTCGCGAGACTGCGCCAAGCAGCTCTCGGTGGGGCCCACATAGGCGGTTAAGACTTGTAGATGTATATAACAGGCCTCAACCCCGTTTTTATGTCTTTTTTTTCAGTATATGCATACCTTAGAACCCTAAGAACACCCTCTCAAGGTTCTCTCATGATCCAAGACTAAAACAAAGGGCAAACAACACAAATCAAGTGTCGGGAATCCCGTGGCGCTAGTAAGTTCCTTATTCTTCTTGTTGTTGCTGATTTTTGTGTTGTTCCAGCTCATTTGGGAGGTTGTTTAAGTTTTTTATGTTCTTTAAAATACCCCTTCAATTTTTAATATCAACCTAGGTGATTTCAAGCCTTCTAAAGTGATTCTAGTGCCGAAAAACCCTAATCGATTGCTAGCTTCGCTCCCTTGTTCTTGTGGCAGCATTGGAGGGATATTTCATGGTCAATTAAGGTCAAATTGGAGTTTTTATTTATTTTTAAAGGTAATGAACCTCTTACCCTACATGTATTTAAGATTATCCAAGTTACGGCTAAGTCGTTGAAGCTAGAACTTGTGAGATATATGTCAAAAGGCTTGCTAGTAATGTTGTTGGTTGGTGGACTGTTTTGGGAGGCTCAATATGGTTATTATTAATGTTGTTTTGGCTGTTTGGTGATTTTTTTAACTTGTGGGAAGTCATATAAATAGGGGAGGTGCTGTCCGTTTCATCGTAAAATAGGTTACGGTTGATACATAATAGTTACGACGCTTAAACGATAACGATAGTGTCATTTCTCTTATTGTAGACTAAGGAGTCGTGGCATTTCCATAGCTTGAGATTGGGCAGTATATACAAGGTATGTGAGGCTATCCCTTTCCTTCTTTTGCACGACTTGATTGTGCGTACTGTAATGAACGAGCTTCCAAAGATACTCCGCTCTCAGAGGCTAGCAGTACTTACATTATTTCCCTTCTTATGGAACGATTGATGTTGATGTTACTTCTCTTATTCATATGTTATCAATGTTGTTGGTACTTCCTGATTCTTATAAGATTCTTGATGAGGATTTAGTCCTGATAACGTGTACGGAGGATACCGACCTTACGTCACTCCGAAAGGTTCAAAATGTGATTCCAATGAGTCCAGCACGTATCATATATATGTATCTATTTTACTCTACCGAGCCGCGCTATAGTCGGCCGGGTATGGCACCTATTGCTCAACCACTGATCAGTTGGGTTAGCGCCACGTGGCCGGGTATGATTCTACCGAGCCTTATGATGGCCGGGTACGTTTTTACCGAGCCTATTAAGGCTCGGTACGATATGATGACAATGATGCCCACAGAGGCGTATGTATTAAAAGTTTATGTGTATATATATATGCATCATGCATTCATGTCAGTAGCCTTCAAAGGTACCTAGATGTTACAGGTTGTATATTCTCCATTCTTTTTTACATTGTTGTTCTTACTTATGCTTTCCTGCCTTACATACTCAGTACTTTATTCGTACTGACGTCTTTTTATTTGTGCACGCTGCAGGTCTTGATAGATAGGTAGGCGAAGCTCCCCCACCACAGTAGGCTGCCCAGTTCAGCGGTTATTGGCGAGATCCCTTCTCCGGACTTGCCGTGGTCTTGGTATGCATTTTTGTTATAGGCATTATGGGTATGTCGGGGCCCTGTTCCGACAATTTTACATCACTTATGTTCCTATAGAGGCTCATAGACATGTGTCTACTCATGTATAGTTTGGATTGCCTTGTCGACTAATTTTTGTTGTATAGTCTCTCATGGCAGCTTGTCAGCTCGCACCTTATACGTAGCTTCATGACAGCCTTGTCGGCTCATGACATATATGTTCATGCCATTATCTGCCATTGTTGGTTGTTTAGGATTCATGTCTACCATTTATACTGATCGCATCGGCCCTTATAGATAATAACAAAAGTTAGATAAGATGTGCGTTGGTGCTCGGCAAGTATGGCCCGGGTGCCAGTCATGGCCCTCCAGTTTGGGTCGTGACAACAACTGAAAACCATCCCACGTTCTGGTGTCATCGAGTATAAGAGCTCTGCAAGATTTAAGTATAGATTCTAAACCAAATACAATATTGTCTGAAAGATTAAACGGCAATTGCATGAACTAAGAAAAGGGACTTCAAGGCCTACGAATGGAATAGCAGCTACCTCGAAATCCCTAATAGGTACAAATGCCGCTCTCTAGCATTCACCTCTCTTAACAGCACCTGAATCTGCACATAAATTATAGAGTGTAGTATGAGTACAACTGACCCTGTATACTCAATAAGTAACAAGCCTAACCTCGGGCTGAAAGTAGTGACGAGCTTGGCAAGGTCCAACATTCATTTTCAATAGCTAATAACAACACTAACAGTACAATAACGGCAAAAGAAAAAGTAGCTCAAGTAATTTCAAGTTGAAACTTTTCACCATAAGAGGAGAAATAAGCATGTTTTTCAAGTATTATAGTTAAGGTGTAAATCTTTCCACAGCAATCACCTAGACAAGGATTTAACAAGTTAACTCCGATTCTAAGTCCTAAACATCAAATAAAGACATCAAGAACCAATTAACATGAGGAAAGAAATACAACCCTATGCATGCATGACAAGTATACATGCCAAAATCCATGACATTGCAGTTTAATCATTAAGTATACCGAATCTCAGCTCATGTATGGTTCCTGGCACAAGTACCCATAAATTATCACGTGCACAAACACACAACTCAGCACTGTGTGGGTGCCTGACATAAGTCCCTCACCAAGCACGTATCAAGTTCCTAGACTCACAGGGCCAAAAGTAACATGTGTTATCACCTAACACGATAGGGGAGATTGGACCAAAAATCAACGATCATCATTAATTTCAGCCCAAACAGGCCTGGTGCACGTGTCACCTCACTATCAATACCATACAGCCCAATATAGGGCCTGGCGTACGCATCACATCACTAATAATATCAACATAGCTCTATGACTCAAGTTCAGTTATTAATCCGCTCAAATCTCAATATGCCAACATATCACAGTATCAAAATCAATATATCACACGAATTATACTATCGTACCACCAGTCCGCTCAAATTCGTGTCACACAACTAAGGCCACTAAAAACATGTGAGATAAAGGGTACAGAGATGGTGATATAACACGTGGATATAATATCATGACTAAAAAATATGACCACAATCAGGGAAAATAGCTTAACATAGGAAAATAGCTTTATCATGTCTCACACAGATAAGCACATAGCTTAGATATGATTTCTAACATGAATAATAGCCCAAGTTGTCATACAAGTGGAGAAAATACAGTAACAAGGAGGCATCATAGCAAAACAAGACACATAATAGCCTAAAGTCTACCCAGATCATGAATAACCACTATTCACACATGCATGATCGTCACCTCACATGTACGTCACCCCCAACATACAAAAAATATCACAGCCAACGAGAAAATTACCTTCAAACTAAGCCTATGCAAGATACTTACCTCAAAGTACGGGAATCAATACCACAAAAATCCCTTGTCTCTCAAATACGCCTCCGAACGGGTCAATCTAGCCAAAAACAACTCAAGACAAAGCCACAGGAATTAATTCTAAATAATAAATCTTCAATATTTATTCAATTCCCAAAATGTCAACAAAAGCCAACCCCGGCCCACATGGTCAAAATTCGAGTCAAGCGGTAGATCCCGACTACCCATAATCCCACGAGCCCAAATATGTGATTAGATTAAAAAAACAAGTCCAATTCAACCATTAAATCCTCAATTTTTTTTCTCTTAATAAGGAAAACCCCTAAATTTCCCTTTCAAATCCCATAATTTATGTCTGATAATCCATTGGAAACAAGATACAATATCAAAATCAAGTAAAAATTACTTACCCTCAAAGAGATGATGAAATTCTCCCCAAAATTTGCCTCTGGCCGAGCTCCAAAACTTCAAATAATAAAAAATAGATCAAACCCTCGTTTTTAATCTCAGTGCAACGATTATCACTTCTGCGAGCACAGCTGTCGCTTTTGCGACACCGTATCTACAAAAAAACCTCGTCGATGTGGAACCAAATTAAAACACTGACATGTCGCATCTACGGACTTCCCCCATGCTCCTACGACTTCGCACCTACGCTGTAAGTTCCGCAGGTGAGACACACCAGAACCAGACTTGCCAACCAATATGCAAATGGTCCAAAATACATCAGAAACACCCCTGAGCCCTCCAGGATCCCGTCCAATCATACCAATAACTCCTAGAACATAACACGGATCCACTCAAGGTCTCAAATCCCACAAATTAACGTCAAAATCACAAATCACACCTTAATTCAAACTTAATGAACTAATCAAACTTCAAACTTCCAAACTCATGCAGAACCACGTCTAACCAACTCAAAATGACCCCAAATTTTATGCACAAGTCATTAATCACCGCATGAGCCAAACTTATCAATTCTCCAAACCTTCATGTATCCAACTTTCTGGTACTTTAGAAGTTTAAGTTGCTTACTGATGATATTTTTATGAGAATGGGGTTTCACATCATATCCAGATATTGGTGTTGCACTCATCCTCAACGAAAAACAATTTCTCATGTGTGTTTTACTAGTGAACTAGCACAGACGGTGTGGAATCATCTTGCTAAAGATGCAGGAACATATGGTATTATAGTTCAATTGCACAAGATAATAAGATTATAGTGGGAAGCTCGAAGCCTCCTTACAAAGATGTTCCAACTATGATTGTATGTCAAATTTGGAAGTAGAGAAACACTGTAAAACATGGGGTACAGTGTCATTTAAAAGAGTAATTCATGAGATCAATAATAATCTATATTACTTAGCACGGTTAAGGTATCCACGACTTCATAATATTCCTTCCTCGTGGCCGAATATAGTTCAATTATTTGAACAATATAAACCATTGATTAAGTGCAAAGGAATTTATTAGGAATATCCTTCGGAGGGTTAGTATAAATATAACAAAGATGGTGCTTTCAAGGGAAATTTGGGAGCTGGTTTTATTGGATTATGTGTCAAGGATATGGCTGGAGATTCAATTTTTAGGAAGGCAAAGATAATACATGACAAAAACAATTTGATGGTAGAGGCAATTGCTATAATGGAGGGTATTGAAATATTGTGTGGAGAATCAGTTCCTTCCTATCATCATGGAGA
Source organism: Nicotiana obtusifolia (assembly GCA_002018475.1). Classification (NCBI taxonomy): domain Eukaryota; kingdom Viridiplantae; phylum Streptophyta; class Magnoliopsida; order Solanales; family Solanaceae; genus Nicotiana; species Nicotiana obtusifolia. The sequence continues at coordinate 345,809 of MCJB01003514.1, read as the reverse complement.
TATACTCGTTGGGTGTGAACTAAGATATTGACTGGTATTTGGGAGGTGTCTTGGAGCATAGTGGCAGAGGTGAAAAGTATCAAACAAAGTGAAATTTACCCGTGTCACAAAACACAAACTCCTAATCTAAGGATTAGGACAGTCAAGCGAAGAAACTCAAGAGGAGAACTTGTTCTTATTTAGAAGAGTCCTTAAGTAAGGTGGAGGCACTACATGGTATCTATTGTCCCCTTGATCCAGATGATCGAGACAACTAACAGTTTATATTTGAAGTTCGCAATATATATATATTAGTGGTAATGCTGGAGGAAACGTGGTAGCTGCTTGTATCATGAAGTAGCATATCACCACAGGAAGTTAGGAAACTCACATGAAAGGCTCGCAGTTCTTTGGCACTAATTGTAGTCCCATATTTCACTTTAATGGGGAAACTTTAGCTGCAGAGGTTGGAAGTTAAGAAGAATTTCTGGCAATTTATATGATGATCAAGTTGTTGGCAGACTTTACTCTGACCTTGAAGTACACTTCTTCTTTTGCTTTTGATCCCATGGCACCTGTGAGACTTTAGAGGTATTTAGAGATGGCATCAGGCCAAGGCAGTTAGAGGCAGTTACATTGATTATATTCCATCATGTACTAGTTTAGTAGTTAGATAGTTATTTTGCATGTTTTACTTCGCTTTATTTTGTAAAGAATGGGTGTTTTTATTTTATTATTAATAAAAATAGCCTCTAGGAATTCTGCCTAGTGGTATATTCGCTTAAGAAAAGGATTAACTATGATAGAAATAAAGCATTGGACCGAACTTTTCTTTAGGGTCAAGGCAATAACTATAAAATGTCATCAACTTTTCCGAAAGAACTTAAACAAAAATAGTTAATAGCACGGCATTACATTTATACAAAACGTCTGCCCAAGCACATGCGATAGAGTTATAGTCAGTCAAGTAAAATCCACAAAATAATTTGACCTATAGACAATATCATTGCAATAAAGGTCAAAATTCCAAAGAAATCATTATCACAAGGCATAAAAGGAGAGGTCATAAGCATCTATACTGTAAAATAGACTTTTGACATAATGAAAAAGACATACAAGGTAGAATTGTTACTACATAATACGATGCTAATCGAAATGCATCCATTTGTCTCATACACTAAGGGGATGGTGAGAAGAGTTATAGTTTATATCCCATAGGGGCTATAATTAGAAATACCATTATTTTTGGTATAGAAGTTCCTATAAAAATGAGAAATGCCCTGTCTTTAAGTGCACTTTGAATAATTGCTTAAAAATAACTAGGTTTATGATGAAACCTAGAAATCGATCACTGATCCAATTTAAGTACCTCTCTAGGATAGACCTTAACAGAAAACTAAAGAGTACCTATAGTAAATGATTAAGCTCAGTAGTTTCTCATATAAAATTATTGAACCCTAGAGAGATGTTAATATGGAGAAGACAAAATTGTTTCAAGCACCGACAAACCGAAAGTGCCCTTTCTTCCAAATAGAGGAGGACGAGTTATTCGTATTTCATTTGATGGTCAAAGGTGAATTAAAAGCTAAGCTGTGAGAATTGATCTGTCTTTTTCTTTCTTTGCAGCTTGCTCTATAAGTTCACTAGCAATATAACAATACAATACTAGCTATAAAAGTAACTATACAATGAGTCAGGGTAGGGTAAATTCAATAATACACGCATATTGACATTCCAGCCTTATTTCTCCTTTCATGGAGAGCAATGGGGGTATTTTGGTTTGTAGGCAATAAAACCTACTATGCCAATATGAGCAAGAAGAGTTAAAATATGTGAAGTAAAAGAAGAAAGGCTCTCCGGCGCAAAAAAATAGTAAACATTGTGATCTATCATATCCTTTATAAATCTAAAATCAAGTATACATTTCGAATGTATAGAAGCAAAAACTATTAGAATGTGTTCCACTAAGAGAACGGTAAGGAAGTGCTCCACCTAGCAAGAGTAAAGCAAGAAGCATTGATTGATCCATTTTTCCTTTTCTCTTATTATAGCTAATAGAGCTAATCTAAAATGTGGACCTTAGATCAATATGGAGAACAGATTACCTCAGTAATAAAAGCATATAGCTAAAATGCCTGAGCGAGTATGATCCTAGAAAAGCTTCGATCCATGTGAAACAAAGAGGCAACATGGAAAGATGCCTAACCATAAACGAAAGATTTTAGATTTGCTAGCTTGATAACAACAATAAGAATACTAGGATGCAAGGACGGGACCGAGCTAGAAGACTCTTTATCGTCCTCATCATCCTAACAGTCAATCACATCACACAATTAGAGCTACGAATTATTGGATTATTCTTGGAAACTAAATCTGTAGCATAATCGTGGGTGTCGAGCTTGGTTCAATATTGGGATAGAAGGAGGCTCTAATTCCCTAGGCTTTTTCCCAAGCTAAGTTAATAAAGTTATACCGAGATTCACAGCTGATTTTCTCTACAAAGTGTAAGAATTAGATGCGAGAAAATCATGCCTTCATAACAAGGTTTTGATTCTGCGATCTAGAAGTGAAGTTCCAAACATTATTGGTTTTCTACCATTAAGACGGACTATCCACCCGTCTTTGGTGATCTTTACCTCAAAACACCAGCTTAAAAAGAAAATTAAAGTTGTATTGAGTGAATGAAAATAATAATCTGAATAAGAGTTGATACTAGACAACTAGAGAGAGAGAGACAAAAAGGCCAAATCAGGCTGACCGATTGGAATGATTACGAAAATTTTCGATAGCTAGACCATAAACAGAGAAAGTAAAATAGAAATGCGGAAGGAACAGTAAGATAAAATATGATGAAATTGATTTCATCTCATTCATAGCTAACACTTCACATGCTTGCTGAATATTATAATTTATAGAGTAGATAGAGATATCTCGATTTTGACCAACATAATGAAATTGAAGTATGGGGTAAAATTGGCTAGCGACAGTTGGACAAATGACGAGATGACACGAATAACTGAAGACAGGTAATATGTGAGTCAGCAAATAGTTGGCACCAGATGCAAGCATGTGATCGGTACTGTGTGAATTCCGAAGGCATGGGAACTGATAACAAAGATTTGAAGGGATGACATCGGACATAAGCAGCTGTTATAAAGAATCTTTGTATTAATAGCCAACCGTTATGCAGCCATCAATGGTGATTTTATTCTCATTCAAGAGAAGCTTGATTTGGGGATCTTGTCTCCCTCAATAGAGCTATAAAGAGGAGAATTAGTATCCATTGTAGCACACGAAAAATCATCAGTATACAAAGGCTATAATTTGCTCTCATATTATAAAATTATTTGCTTTTTTTTGTTCTTAATTTTGTTCATATCACTGCTTCCGGGAAGGCTTATCATACAATCATGCTTGTATTGTTTTAAGTTATTTTTACATTCTAGATTTTATTCTTATTTATTTCATATTTTTGGATCGTTAATTCACGTGTCTATAAACCAAGTTACAAATTCAATTGTATCATTTTATGGGTAAACAGTTTGGCACCCTCTGTGGGTCATAGACAATTATGTAATTGCTTTGATCCACTCATCTATTACTAATGAATTTTTATTCTTTTCTTAGCAAAATAAAAAATTAGACATGGCAGCTAACGATGTCAACAATTCCTATAATTTGTGGCACACAACGAACTTGAAGATGTGTTCCAACGTGATGATTCAACTAGCAAACCCATAATGAAGGAGATGAAATAACTCCAGTTTGCGAAGGTCAAAATCCTCGGTATGTGAGGAGCCCAACTCCTGATGATGCGAATTACGAACATGTTGTTGAAACGATCAATATCTTGAGAGAGCAATAAAGAGCAATTATGGATCAACTCTCAAGACAAGACCGGGTGATGATAGAATTAAGCAGGTGCTATCGGTTTCTTCTAATAATTTGAATGGAGGAGCTCGGATTCCTCCTAGCGTCCCTACAAATCAAACAGTTCAAAGAACCGAAAATGATGCTTCAAGGGAGGAGTTCAATTTTAATGAGGCAGGAGGTACCGGTAGTGGATCTGGGAGACAACAACGCAAATGACCCTTTCAAAACCGAGCTCAAGAGATTCATGAGGGAAATGAATGAACGAATGGACCAAAATGCTAAAGAAGTCCACGCACGGATGGATCAGATTCCGGGAGCACCACCAGTGCAAAAGGACCAGATTCCAAAAAATATATGCAATTATCGTTCAAACCACGTGCGTCCCTAGAGTTGACTCCAAAAAGGTTTAAGATGCCAGATATTCTGAAGTATGATGGGACTTCGGATCCACATGAGCATATCACGACCTGCACTACAGGTGTGAAGGGAAATGACTTTGCCCAACACGAGATCGAACTTGTTAAAGAAATTCGGCAAAACCCTGACGAAGGGTGCTTTAACTTGGTATTCTCTCTTACTTGAGCATTCCATCGATTCATTAGAAATGCTTGTAGATTCTTTTATTAAAGCTCATGCTGGAGCAAGAAAGGTTCAAGCAAGGAAGGCGGATATATTTAGAATAGTCGAAGTAGAATCTGAACTATTGCAAGAGTTCGTGATCCAATTTTAGAAGGAAAGGATATTGTTACCAGTAGTACCGAATGAGTGGGCAGCAGAAGCATTTAAAAAGGGTATCAGTACGTTAAGCTCTGATGCCTCCAAGAAACTGAAGGAAAGCTTGCTAGAATTTCAGGCAACCACATGGGCAAATGTTCACAATCTCTACGAGTCAAAGATTAGGATAGAAAATGATCAACCGAGCTCTTCGGTGTCTTCCAAAGGACGAAATTGTGATCGAAATCAAGATAAATTCAAAAGTGATTTTTATGCAGATTGGAGGTCCTCTAGGAGTCATTTTCAACCTTACGAAAGGGCCGATGGGTGAGGTAATATAGGTTTTCAGTCATCAAATAGGTTCTATTTCGATAGAAGGGCAGATCACGGTCGAAGTAGCAGAGCTTTGTAGGATAAAGAAGCATCGGGGTCCCGAGATTCAACATATCCCTAGTTATCCGACTACAACTCTAACATCAGCTTGGTAGAACTAGCGTTGGTTATGAGGAACATAAAGGAGGCTAGGTTCCCTAAACCAATTCGATCGGATCCTAGCCAAAGAGATCCTAATCTATGGTGTGAGTCCCATGGGACGCATGGTCAAGGAATTGGGGATTGCCAGCACCTTCGAGAAGAGATGGCAACATTGTTGAAGAATGGTCACCTCAGAGAGTTTTTAAGTGATCGGGCTAAGAATAACTATAGAAAAAATCGAGATGTTGTAGAACCATTAAAATCGGTTGTGACTCACCTCGCATGACACAAACATGATCTTTTGTGGAGACGAAGTAAATGGGGTGACATTTTCGGCAGCAAAGAAGATGAAGATATCGGTAACTCATGGCAAAAGGAGTAGAGATGTTTTAGAAAATGACATCACATTTACAGAAGAGGATGCTGATGGACTTCTCTTACAGCACAACGACGCTCTGGTAATTTCTCTTAATGTGTTAGATTTTAAAATTAAACAATGTGTGTTCTTCTAACATCAAACAATTGAGAGTCTTATACTAAGAAAACATAACCGTAAATGTATTTCCGGCAACAAAGCTTTTAGCTAGGTTCAACTTAACAAGTGTTACGACCTGAGGAGAGATATTGCTGCCCACGCATGCCGAAGCCATAACAAAAACCACTTTGTTCAAAGTGGTAGACGGTGACATGGGATATAATGTGATCCTTGGAAGGCCATGGATATATGAAATGAAGGTTGTGCCTTCAACATACCATCCGCTGTTGAAATTTCCCACACCGGAAGGGATCAAGCACATCATAAGAGATCAACCAACTGCAAGGGAGATGAATGCAGTAACCTTGTCCAGTAGCAAGGGCAAAGAAACGAGCAAATAGCAATTCCAGGAACCGGTGCCTTTTTTCACCTCGATTGAAGAAGATGAGTCATCAGAATTTTATCAGGTACCTAGGCCACTTCAAGTACCAGAGGAAATGGATGCAACCAAATCAACCACAGAAGAGCTCGAACAAGTGGCCTTGTCCACTTAGAAACGGGGTTGAGTCCCGAACTCAGGTTAGAAATTATTGATTTCACAAAAGCTAACATCGATTGTTTTCATGGTCGCATTCAGATTTTATAGGTATTCCATTGGAAGTAGATGTCCACGAGTTGAGTTTGGATCCTAACTTCCCTCCGGTAAGAAAGAAGAAACGACCGATAGCAGAGGTCAAAAATAGGTTTGTCAAAGAAGAGGTAACCTAGTTACTCAATATAGGTTCAATTCGAGAGGTAAATTACCGCGATTGGCTAGCTAACATAGTAGTAGTACCTAAAAAGAATAATAAATTTAGAATGTATGTGGATTATAAAGATTTAAATAAGGCATGCACTAAGTACTCTTTCCCGTTGCCAAATACTGATCAAATGACTAATGCTACAGCTGCGCATGAGTTACTGTGTTTTCTTGATGCATATTCCGGGTATAATCAAATTAGGATGCACCCGAAAGATCAAGAAAAGACATCATTTATCACAAATTTTGGCGCATACTACTAGAATGTGATGCCTTTCGGGCTTAAGAATGCTGGAGCCACTTACCAGAGGCTTGTTAATAAGATGTTCGAACAACAAATTGGTAAGACAATGGAGGTCTACATTGATGACATGTTGGTTAAGTCTCTTAATGCATGAGATCATTTGAATCATATCTAAGAAACATTTGACATTATGAGAAAGTATAACATGAAGCTCAACCCGGAGAAATGCGCCTTCAGAGTTTGTTCCGGCAAGTTCCTGGAGTTTTTGGTCTCTCAAAGGGGAGTCAAAGTAAACCCCCATAAGATCAAAGCCATCAAGGACACCCCAGATTAATTGACAAGTGTGAAGGAAGTGCAGAGGTTGATCGGCAAGCTGGCGGCCTTAAGCAGGTTTATCTCGAGAATTTCCGAGAAGTGTCATTATTTCTTTTCGCTTTTAAAAAAAAAGAATGATTTCGTGTGGACTCCAGAATGTCAGCAAGCATTGAAAGACCTAGAAAGGTAGTTATCTAGTCCTCTTTTTTTGTCGAAACCGAATGAAGGTTAGCAACTATTAATCTATCTAGCAGTTTCAGAAGTAGCAGTAAGTACCGTTCTGGTCCGAAACAAAGAAGGTACACAATGTCCTGTGTATTATCTTAGTAAAATTTTATCAGGAGCAGAGACACATTATCCACACCTTGAAAAATTAGCCCTAGCTCTCATAGTCACCTCTCAAAAGCTTTGGCCTTATTTTCAATGTCATCCTATAGCCGTTGTGACTACCTTTCCCTTGAGGAATGTCTTTCATAAGCCTGAATTATCGGATCATTTGGCTAAATGGGCAGTCGAAGTTAGTGAATTTGACATTGAATACAAGCCTAGAACTGCGATCAAGTCACAAATTTTGGCCGACTTTGTGACTGATTTCAGTTTGGGATTAATGCCTTTAGTTGCTAAAGAAGCAGTGTTGGTATCGGGAACGGTATCGGGCATTTGGAACTTGTTTATGGATGGAGCTTCTAACGTAAAAGGGTCCGTCTCGGGATAATTTGATTAACTCCTTCGGGAGAAGTCCTGAGACAGGCGATTAGAAATATGCCCGTAACTAACAATGAAGCTGAGTACGAGGCTTTGGTTGCAGGACTTCAATTAGCTTGGGGACTAGGCTCCTCGAGGTGATTGAGATAAAGTGCGACTCCCAACTGGTAGTGAACCAGGTGTACAGAACTTTCGACACCAAGGAGGAACGCATGAAAAAATACTTGAGTAAGGTTCAAGTATTGCTTTTTCGGTTCAAGGAATGGTCGATTATACACATTCCGAGGGAAGAAAACGTGGAGGCAGATGCATTGGCCAATTTGGGGTCATCCACGAAAATGAAATGAACTGATTTCTATGCGGTCGTTCAATTGTTGCATTTGATTTTGGATGCAGACGAATATTATATAGTTAACTCAACTGACCTAATTTGGGATTAGAGAAATGAGTTTATAGAGTATTTAAGGCATGGCAAATTGCCTGAAGATCCAAAAGAATCTCGGGAATTACGAACTAAAGCAGCTCGTTATTGTCTTGTTGATGGTCAACAGAACAGGAGATCATTTCAATGACCATTAGCTCGGTGTTTAGGGACATCGGAGTCTGATTACGTGATGAGGGAAGTTCATCAAGGAGTATACAGGATCCACTCCGGTGCAGACTCGTTGGTTCTCAAATTAACAAGGGTTGGCTACTATTGGCACCCGGATAGAGCAAGATGCAAAGACATTTGTAAAAAAATGTGATAAATGTCAGCGTCATGCATAGTTAGTGCATCAACCGGCGGAACTTTTGCATTCGGTGGTATCACCATGGCTATTTATGAAGTGAGGAATGGACATGGTTGGTCCCTTAACACAAGGACCTGGGCAGGTAAGATTTCTTTTGTTTGAAGAATATTGGAATCTGGCGTATGTGAGGATGGTGGCACAAAAGCAAAGAATGGAAAGATACTGCAACTGCAGAGCAAATCTTTGATATTTCGAAGTTGGAGATTCAGTTTTGAGAAAGGCAACTCAAAGTAATCGCGAGGTTTACGCCCGGAAGCTGGGATCAACGTGGGAAGGACCTTACCAAACTTCTGCTATAACCGGTAAAGGTTCATATCAATTGAAAAATCAAGACGGAGTTAAATTGTCAAGAAATTGGAACATGACTCACCTAAAAAGGTATTATTATTGAAGATTCTTACTGATTCTGAAAGTATGTGATGTAGTCTTTTTCCCTTCATCCAGTTTTTGTCCCAATTAGGATTTTCTGGCAAGGTTTTTAATGAGGCAGCAATGTAAAGCATACTTTGAAGAAAGGGTTATTGGTGATAGAAGGATCCCTAGTGTTCGAATTATCATGCTTAGAATCTGAACACTAGGGGAAAACCATTACATACTAAGGCACTAAAAGTGTTATGAAGACCGTGGACTGTTAGAACCGGGATCAATTCTTATCAGGAACAGGGACTGCATGATCAGCCCCGTAGAAATAAGTTGTACAAGTTAGCCAATTGCATTGGCATCTTTATTTACTTAAAGCAAATGAATGTTTATGTAAATGTATTTTTAAAGATGGAAGGAATAAATCAAAGTCATTTTTTTTTATCTTATTTCTTGTCCGAATGATAAGTTAATTTATCCGTTTGAAAGTTAGTTAAAACTTCAATTGCTTGTGTCGGGATGAACAGGAGATGTCCTCTTTAAGAGCACCATAAACATAAGAGCCCTCTATTATAAAACCCTCATAGGTAAAGGGTATGTTCCGGAAGTATGAATGCCCGGGATCAAAAGTTGTCAGATGTAAAAAAATTTCCCGAGCTTTATCAGTTAAATAAAAATAAAAGAGAATATTTCTTGCAAAATATTTAAGAAAAAAATATCTTTAATTACTTAAAATGTCAACCTCAATAAAGATGTTTTGGCATAGTTACAAAAGTTATAGAAAAAATACATCAGTTATTCTTGCTACCAGAGCCCGAAGGAAGAGAAGAGTCTTCGTTTTCATTTTCAGGAGAAGGCTATTTCGCTTCCAGTTTGAGGCCTTCATTCTTATCTTCTTCCTCTTCAGATTCCTCTTCGGTTCCCGAATACTCAGAGACAGTGTTCAAGGAGTCAAAGGCAACGGGTCGAGCTAACAGGTTCTCGAGAGCAGTTATCTCCAATTCACGAGCTTTGGCAATATAGGCATCGATGTTTGAAATACCTTATTTGGCCTCCTCCAAGGTTTTCCTCTTCATGTGATAAATGGCATACATTTTCACGAGGAAGATGGAATCTTCCTCGTCTTGGAGTTTAGCTTGGAGTTTTCAACTTTTATTTGGAGCTTATCATTTTCAAGGTTGATCCTTGAATCAAGCTCAACATTGGTTGTCACATGAAGTTGGTTCTGATCCATGAATCTTTTGAGCCTTTCTTCCATTTTAGCTCTCTTCTCCTCGGCAACGTTGGCCTTTTCGATTTTGGAGCGTAAGCTAGCCTCCAAGTTATTAACATGCCCCATAAAAGCAAACTCGCGCTCGTCCGCAGCAGTCATGGTATCATGCAGTTCAACGCACTTAGCCTTCGCCTCCTTAAGATCTTCATGTAATTTAGCAGCTTCTTGGTTGTGGGACATCTATTCTTGCTCGGATTGCTACAATCGAGCCTCGAGTTTGCCCATTAGGGCAAGTTTTGCCTCCAGCACTGGGAGGCGCTCGAAAAGTTGATTCCGCTCGGCCAAAAGCTAATTTTGTTCCCTAGAAAGTTCCTCTTTATCCAAAATCAACCTTTGCAGGCCCTCAGAAGCAAGGAGTTTAGCCTAAAAAAGTTAAACCAAAATTTATTAAGGCAAAATCTAATAAACAAAAAGGGTACAGAAGATGGTTAGATTGGTACCTAAGCCGAACAGTGAATGTTGTTGTTTATCAGACACTCAGCAGAGAGAGAGTCCATCTTTCTCCAATCTTTTTTCATGGCCAACGGCTTTAGGTACTTGGCAACTTCCACAAGCTTGGAGAGTAGGTGGCACTCATTCAAAACCGTTAGGCTGACGCTTCGTTTTCCATTGGGATTTTGAGTGAGTGTCGGGTAAGTGTTCCCTAAATTTCCATGACTGGGTAACCGTGGGGAAGGAACATCTTCTATTTGTTCAGAGGGGGCCAGTGGAGAGGTTGCAGCTGGTGAAGAAGGAGATACGATTGCAGCTGGCTCAAAATTTGATGGTGGAGGAGTGTCAAAAGTAGAGCTCCTTTGACCAGAAGAAATAATGGGGATTCAAAAGTGAGATGCAGCATTTTTGACCAATCCTATTTCTATGAACAAAGTCCTTGAACTTCTTCCGATTCTGGAGTTTGAAGCTCACCCGGCTGAGCATTCGGTGGAGCTGGTGAAGATCTTTTCTTCTTTGAAGAGGAGCCGCTTCATAGTCGGTTCCTTCATCATCAAGGACCACTATGGCCGGTACGATTGGAGTTTCGTTCACAGCCTCCCCCCGAGTCCCAGCCAAGGAGGTGCATTTTCTCTTTGGTTTCTTGTTTTTGGTTGAGGACTCCGAACGAGGCTCCTTCACCGAAAGCGAAAGTAGATTCACGAGCTCTCATCCGGTTAAGAATATTTTGCAATGCCCGTTAAGCTTCCTCCAGGTCATCGAGAACCTCGATGTCAGGGCAAACAACGGATCCCTTCAGACATCATGTGTGGTACAAAAAGATAGTTAAACAAATTGATTCTAAGTCATGCTAAAGGATGAAGGGAGAAAGAAATAACATTTACATACCATGTTCTTTGGCTTTCCAATTAAATCTGGGAGCCATTTCTTTCCACCTTCGAGATTCCAGTCTGAACATATCCAAAAAAAATATTGTACCCGTTGGGCCAGGTTCTGAACCCTTGGTAATTTCCAATGAATAGCTAGAACAATGGAAATACAAAGTTAACAAAAAAGGAAAATATTTCTAAACATGAAAAGGAAAAGATATTCAAATACTTATGAAAAAGGTTTCATAATTCAGGAAAAGCAAGTGATGTGGTCGAAAGAATATCCCTGGTAGCAATTACAATGAATCGTTGCATCCAGCCACGATCGTTGTCATCACCAAAACTCGTAAGCAGAGCATGGTGACCATGTTTGCTAAGTTTTAGCAAACCCCCTCCCCCCTGAAGATTTTTGGAGCGTAGAGGTTTATCATGTGTGCAAAAGTTAGGTTTTCATTCTCAGAGCATAATTTTCGAAGGCAAGCCATTGTACGCCATATTGATGGACCAATTTGAGCCAAAAAGATTTGATACGGGTGGCAGAATTATAAAATTATTGGGTTAATTCCTTGACCCAATCCTAAAGTGAAAGGGTATGTATAAACATACATAAACCCTGGTTCAAAAAAGGTGACCCTTTCCACTTCACTAGGTGCGAAGATTTTAATGTTGTTCCTTTCGCAATCTTCCTTCACGATAGGATGGTAGGAAGTCGAATGGAAGAAGGGTATATGCGAACATGCCAGTGCTTGTCATTTTTGTGGTTAGTGGGTTCTTTCTGGACTCTAAGGTCAGAATGGGTATTAAGTTGAAGGGGTATGATGGAGTTCACGCCAGGAGGTTCAAACTCGACATCTACCTCTTTTGTTTTGTTCTCTTAGAGCCACCTCCGAAGAGAAGGCCGATGTTTACGAGGACAACAGTGTTAAAAGACATGATGGTATGAAATTTGAGAAGAGAAGTTTTACTGAGGAAGATGAATTCTGCAGTAGGGTTCTAAGAAGAAGAAGAGTTTGAAAAAGTGAAAAGTAAAATTGAAGAGTAGGGAAGGAGTTTATAAGCGGCATAATTCGTGGTCATTATTACCTTGGAAACTGGCAAAATATTTGCGAAATCATGGGATAACACGTGTTCGGGTCATTAAATGCAAAGTGACGTATGTCCTTTCAAGTGTCCGAAACCATTCAAAAACTTACCCACTAAGAAATAAAGTTTTATCTACTTCTCGGTAACACTAAAGTATTGTCATCGGAAAGTAGATGGACTATCTGTTTGGGGGAAAATTGGTTAGCGATTGTTGGGCAAATGACGAGATGACACGTAGTACTGAAGACAAGTAATATGTAAGTCAGCAAATAGTTAGCACCGGCTGCAAGCATATGATCGGTACTGTGTGAATTCTGAAGCATGGGAACTGATAACAAAGATTTGAAAGGATGACATTGGATATGAGAAACCATTACAAAGAATCTCTTTAATAATACCTAACCGTTATGCAGACATCAATGGTGATTTTATTATCATTCAAGAGGAGTTTGATTTGGGGATCTTGTCTCCCTCAATAGAGCTATAAATAGGAGAATTAGTATCCATAATATGTGTTACACGGCGCCTTCCTGAGATTCCCTGGAAGGGCGACGTAAGGCTAAGCAATCGATGTTAGTGCGATTGTTGTCCGCCAAGTGAGGTCCCCTCCGTACGCTAGACTAGATTGTCAGTACCGTACGGGAAAACCAATATCGTGAGCATCTGAGAGAACTGAAATGAGCAATTGATGAATGAAAGCTGATTGCATTGATGAAATGAATTCTATTACAAAAGTTATGCGGTGTCGAGGGGGAGAGATACCAGTACAGAGAAATGTTTGCTTGCTTGAATGTTTAAATGCTTGATCCCCCCTAATAATGCTTAAAAAAAAATAAACCAAAGTTACATGAATTGACCTATGAAAGCTATAGGAGCACACTGAATGAGAAATGAAGTAAAACTACTCTGTATTTACAGTGAAAGGACATAGACTTCTGCAAGGTAGAAACAAGTCCAATGACAGCAACTTTGTCTTGAGCATTAGGGTCTGCGCGCGCGTTACTGTCGGCGCGCGCGGCACTATTTGTGTCTGCCTGCGGCTGGGCACTGGCGATTGGATCATGATGGGTGCGTGTGGCATTGTATGTGCACGCGGCATTGTTTGTGCACATGGCATTGTCTGAGCGCGTGGCGCTGTTGGCACTCCCAAGCTGCTGGGCACCGGCAAGGAGTTTTGGTGGGGGCGACAAAGGCACATGCGTGCTTGTCACTTGGCGCTGTCGAGACCACGGGACCGACCGTAGCGCTAGGCGTTAGGAGGCTTTCCAATACGCCACGGGGCACGTCCAAGGGGTCGTGGGGCGAGGCTGGAAAGCAGCCCATGACATCCTCCCCCATGCTTTGGATGGGAGGTATGTTCCCCTCTGTCTTGTGGGGTGATTATCTGAATGATGCTCCATGTCTTTCCGAAATGATTTGAGGCGGTTGACATAGAATACTGGATGGATTTTCCCCCAGGATGGAGTATTGACCTGGTATGTGGCTGTCCCAATGCGTCTTTCAATGGACATGGGTCCGATGTATTGTTGTAATTGGCGAGGGTCATGGGTCCTCTCTATAAACAAGTACCGCTTTGGAATTCTTACCATCACTTTGTCTCCTGCTTGATGTTGGAAAAAGCGAAGGTTTTGTTCTGCATACCTCATTGCCCTCTCTTGGGCTTTGACAAGATAACTCCGCACTATCTCCATGGTTTGCTCCCATTCCTTCTAGAAACTGGCAGCTTGAGGCGATTTTGGCATGTTTGGTGCATTCACAGTTTGTGGGAGTAGCGGTTTCTGTCCGATAACAATTTCAAAAATGATTTTGTTTGTAATGGCGCACTTTTGAGAATTGAAACACAGTTGATCAGCATCCATAAGCTTCACCCAATTCTTCTGCGACCCGGTTGCAAAGTGGCGAAGATATTCCTCCAGCATGTCATTGAACCGTTCTGCCGGGCCATCTACCTGATGATGAAAATTTGAGTTGTGGCTCAATGTGGATCTGAGGCACCCAAAGAGAAGGGTCCAAAATTTGCTAGTGAAACGTGAGTCGCAGTCACTAATGATGTCTTTGGGCATGCCCTAATATTTGACAATATGAGAGAAGAAGAGTCGAGCTGTATCTTCTGCCGATATGTTTTGTGGGGCTGCTATGAATATAGCATACTTGGAAAACCGGTCTACCACAACCAAGATGGTTGCAAGATCTCCGACCTTGGGTAATCCTGTGATGAAATTGAGGGAAATACTATCCTATGGTCTCTGTGGGACAGGTAGCGGCTCCAAGAGTCCTGCATGTGCTGGGTGATCCGACTTGCCCTTCTGGCATGCTTGACAAGTCTTCGCGTACTGAGGGGCGCCATCAGTTGTTTGACGTCGATGATGAGATTCTTGATTTTTGATGTTGAGGGTAGCCGGAACCTTGGGCTCATGTCTTTTGGCTCCCTTTTTCGATTGCATGGACGAGATGTTTTCAACGGCCATTTTTATGGGTTTGCATGGAATGATGCGGGGTTTGGCCCCGTTGTCTCCATCATCAGGAGCATGTCGGCATATGGTACCGGTATGGTGTTGGTTTACCTCAGGTCTTCCAATCCCACTATCAACTTGAAGTCATCGATGATAGCTATATGTAGGTCGAATCTTCCCTTGTATGAGCCAAGCTTCATTGGCACTTCTTTGGCTATTCCACTCACTGGCTGGGGTGGTGAGTTAATAGCCTTGACACGGCCCCTGCTCTTCTTCACAACTAGACCGAGGCGCTCTACCTGAGTCGAGGCTAAGTAGTTGTGGGTAGCACCTGTGTCTATCATTGCCCGGATGGGTCTGCGGTTTACTTTCATTTCGACGAACATGAGGGTCCTCTCTTTTGTGGTGGGAGGCCTCTCATCCGCCTTCTCTTTCCCTTTCTTGGCGATTGGGAATGCATTCTTCTTAGGGTTACCAGCACTGGTTCCCGCTAAAGTATCAGGGATGGCGCCAACAAATGCATTGAAGGCACCTACTTGCTCTGCGTCGTCTGAGTCGTTGTCTGACCCATCTTCAACAGTCTGATGAGTTTTGATCTGTGCATGTGGGAATTCATTGTTCCAATGTTTCCTGCCACAATAACGGCATTCTGAAGGGGGCTTTCTCACCTGATTGTTGTTGACTGATGCAGCGCTGTTGCTGTTGATGAAGGAGCCTTAGATTTGGATGCTCTTCGATCTCCCCCATTTCTGCTAGGGCCACCGTTTCTTGGTTGGATCCCGTTGTATCCCCCTCGGATAGGCGGCTGGGACCTAGCCTTCATAGTTTCCAAATGATAATCCCCAAGGCATTCTGTAGCTTGGATCGCCTTGGGCAGGGATCTACCCTCTATCGTTGCAGCTCTGCACGGGCATGAGGTTTCAAACCTTCTATGAATGCGAAGAGTTTGTCTTTGTCCCCCATGTCTCGTATGTTTAGCATGAGCACGGAGAATTCCCGCATGTAATCCCGCACTGACATGGTTTGGCAGAGTTCCCTTAGTTTTCTCCGGCATTGTATTCCACATTTTCGGGGAAGAACTGCAGGCGTATGGCTGCCTTCAGTTCCGCCCATGTATGGGGAGTATCTTCCCCGGCCGTAATGGCTTCATATTTCACTCGCCACCAGAGTTTAGCGTCGCCCTGAAGATACATGGCAGCAGTTGCTACCTTTTTGGATTCTTCCAATTGTCCTACGGCATCGAAGTATTGCTCGATGTCGAAGATGAAATTCTCCACTTCTTTAGCATCCCGAGCTCCGTTGTATGGCTTTGGCTCCGGAATTTTCAGCTTTTGTGGCATGCGGGCAATGTTCATGGCACCCCTGATATGGTTGTCGCCTCCTCTGAGCAGGCTTTGAAGGGCAGCATTGACAACATTGAGCTGGCCTGTCAAGTTGTCTATGGTTTGTCGCATGGAAGTTATTCTGTCTACCTCTGCTTCCCGATGGGCTAAATCTTCAGCACGCTCCTGTTGGAGGTACTCGAATTTGCCATGAATGTCAGCTGCCTCGACGGTTGCTATTTGCCGGTCTTCCTCAGAGTCCCAACTGATGTTTGCAATGTCAACTTCGGCCTGCCGCATTCTTTGGTCCAGGTCGTCCAACCTTTGTACTAGGCTGGTTCTTAATTCAGGCACCGTATCCACGATGGGTCGTAGTACGTCAACCGTTTCTTCGAGCATTATGATGCGATCCCCGTAATTCACCATGGTCAGAAATGTTGGTAATGGCAATGTGTTCCCTCGTTCAATGTCGAGCCTAGGCTCTGATACCAACTGTTATGCGGCACCTTCCTGAGATTCCTTGGAAGGGCAACGTAAGGCTAAGCAATCGATGTCAGTGCGAATATTGTCTGCCAAGTGAGGTCCCCTCCGTACGCTAGACTAGATTGTCAGTGTCGTACGGGAAAACCAATGTCGCGAGCATCTAAGAGAACTGAAATGAGCAATTGATGAATGAAAGCTGATTGCATTGATGAAATGAAATCTATTACAAAAGCTATGCGGTGTCGAGGGGGAGAAACGCTAGTACAGAGAAATGTTTGCTTGCTTGAATGTTTGAATGCTTGATCCCCCCTAATAATGCTTAAAAATAATAAACCAAAGTTACATGAATTGACCTATGAAAGCTATAGGAGCACACTGAATGAAAAATGAAGTAAAACTACTCTATATTTACAATGAAAGGACTTAGACTTCTACAAGGTAAAAACAAGTCCAATGGCAGCAACTTTGTCTTGAGCATCAAGGTCTGCGCGCGCGTTGCTGTCGGCGCGCGCGGTACTATTTGTGTCTACCTGCGGCTGGCGCTGGCGCTTGGATCATGATGGGTGCGTGCGGCATTGTTTGTGCACGCGGCATTGTCTAAGCGCGCGGCGCTGTTGGCACTCGCAAGCCGCTGGGCGCCGGCAAGGAGTTTCGGTGAGGTGACAGAGGCACATGTACCCCTGTCACTTGGCACTGCCGAGACCACGGGGCCGACCGTCGCGCTAGGCGTTAGGAGGCTTGCTAGGACGCCACAGGGCAAATGACGAGATGACACGTAGAACTGAAGACAGGTAATATGTAAGTCAGCAAATAGTTGGCACCAGATGCAAGCATGTGACCGGTACTGCGTGAATTCTGAAGCATGGGAACTGATAACAAAGATTTGAAAGGATGACATCGGATATGAGCAACCATTACAAAGAATCTCTTTAATAATAGCTAACCGTTATGCGGACATCAATGGTGATTTTATTCTCATTCAAGAGGAGTTTGATTTGGGGATCTTGTCTCCCTCAATAGAGCTATAAATAGGAGAAGTAGTATCCATTATATGACACGAAGAGTCATCTGTACACAAAGGATGTAATTTGCTCTCATGTTATAAAATTATTCGCTTTCTTCATTCTTAATTTTGTTCATATCACTGCTTCCGGGAAGACTTATCATACCATCAGACTTGTATTTCTTTATATTATTTTCATATTCTTAATTTTATTCTTATTAATTTCATATTTTTAGATCAAGTTAATTTACGTGTCTATACGGTAAACAATAGAGAAATCTCGAAACAATGTTTGTTGCGAAGGCTCACATCCCGACCTAACAAACTCTAGAAACCTGACTTAGACTATCAATAGCAGAATCTAACCATCCTTTTCATTTCTTTACATTGCATTGAAACATAAATTTCTTCTTGGATGACGAGATTATAAATAAAAAAGTAATTAGGTGATAATCAAACAAAATTACGTTCATACCCTACATTAATTTGACATCAAATTAAAATTAAAAGGGACGCGTAAAGAGAAGCGAAATCACATAAAGAAATACATCCCGCTATAAGAGTTTAAACATACCGAAGACCAAGAATTTTACTGGTTAATCTTGTGATTTGTGATAAATTCAAGGGATTTTTTTCTTTTAAAAAGCTTTAGTAATTTAGAATTGAGTCTTCTCATCGTTCTCTGTTGCAAAATCCAGTGCAGACAAATATAATAATCTCCATTTTCCCTTGAATTTCTTTATCCATCCAAATGGCACAAAGGAAATCCAATCTTTTGGATTTCTCTTATTAATTCCGAATTCCAGTAATGCTACTGCATATCATGTTTCAGCAATATGAAAGCACGTTACAGTAAAAGACCAATTACTAATGCAGAATGCTCACTGGTTAATTTTACAAGGAGGTGCTCTGACCAGTATACCCTACCTAGTTCGTTTATGTTTTCGATGATAATCTATAATCCAAAAAAAAAAGCTATGAACAGAAGAACTAGGAATTGTATCACCATCGGCTTTCAGGACATCAGCGTCTCCGATCAGGCTGATAGAAGTTTCTGGTGCACGGTAAATGTATTTTGCTTCTCAAGCTTCTTCCACAAATACAAAGCCCTTCTAATTATGGTATCTGCGGAAAATCCTTCAGCATAAGCACTAATAGCCATTAAGAGGCTAGTAAATTTCTCCCCGCCGTCCTGCATCCAAAATCTCAACTTTCAGATGCCAGCAATCATACATGCATCAGCATTTGCTTTTTTTTCACAAGTTCTTATTTCTAATGCTTGTTGCAAACTATATAACTTCAAGCTTCAATACAATATACACACGCATAGCAAAAACCTATCTCGGACATAGACCTAATCTTGAAAACAGATAAGTAGCTTACACCAAGTTCAGGCATCAGGCTAATCAAAACTCACACAACAAACACTTGCAGCGATAGACAAGGTGCTTTTAAATGTATGGACTGCTCTAGCTGCTGTCTGTGTGGACCTTGATATTCGTTATGTGGAACATTTATCTTTGAGCAATATATAGACATACTGCATGTCACAATTTATTCTTCCAAGGAAAGAGTAATATTCCATAGGCTGAAAACAAATATACGAGAAATTTGGGCTAGAAGAACGACATACTTCACAATTAATAACCACGTGTACGTTACAGGTATAATGCGAGAAATTTAGAAGTTCAACTCCCTGAAGTGCCCTGTCCTCACTCTAGGAAAATTATTTTACAATTTGCCACCAGACAAATTTGGATGGTTGGATGTTGGCGCTCCAGTCAACACTTCAAATAGCTTATAGACATCAACAAACATGGACACTGTAGGTCTAAGGACCTTGATAATAAGTGAATTGCTGAATTGCACCCAAACATAGAGCCCGTTTGGCCAAGCTGCCAAAATCTGCTTATTTTGAAAAGTACTTTTGAAAAAAAATTGTTTGTGTTTGGCCAATTCATTTAAGTACTTTTTGCAACATTTGGTAAACAAATTGTGTTTGGCCAATCTTTCTAAAAAATACTTTTGAGTGTTAAATTACCAAAAAGGATAGTACCAAGGTCTTATAATTCTTTTAAAGAGAAAAATGAACTTAAATATTTATCATAAGAGACTTTTATTATTTTTTATTTTATCTAATTAAAGTATAAAACATAAAGTAAACAAACAAATTAAAGATTTTTAAATCAATTTTACATATACAGTTATACCAAAGCATATAATATTATATAGACTTATTTTTACACGATGATTTGAATAATCAAAATACATCATTCAATATAAATTAGAAGTCAATTCCACAAATTACTATATATTGATAATCCACCATGAAATAATAAGTAAAGTCAAGCATTTTTAAAGGAATATCAGAAGGCCTATCTCTTTCATCAATCTCTATAGTAATGTCTTCATTAGCATAATAGTTGAATTCCTTATCGGTAGAAGAATGTCGTCGGATGAAATTATGTATCGCCATGGTAGTTGTAACTAGATGATTCTTAGTGTCAAACTTGAAAGATGGCATTGAGGCTGCCACTTGGCTTAATGTAGATGTTTTTTCTTCTTCTTTTAATAATATATAGATAGATTATGCAATGCAATTGTACATTTATTATCAATTTACAGGTAATTTTCACAAATTAGATTTGATAACTGTTTTAAGAATTCGGTAACTAATAGCATATAATAGAAGAAATTATAAATGATTATTTGTAGGAAAAGAATTGATAATCCAAAGAAGGAGGTAGATAATTTGCTTTAGTGTGAAAAAAGAAGATAATTTGGAAAGTTACAAGACATTATACAAAGACAAAATCAAAAACATGAAAATCAATAAAGAATTTGGGAAGTTACAATATGATTCATGTATATGAAATCTTTAATTTTAAAAGAATGGTAAAAACTAAAAACAAAAATGAAAATAAAAAACTTAAATTAGTAAGGGATAATTTAGAAAATAAAAATTTATGGAAGGATGGTTTTGTCTTGAATAAATTAATTTTATACTTCTGCTTCTGCTTCTTCCCAAAAGCAGAAAAATTGCTTCTGCTATTAGCTAAAAGTACTTCTCTATAACATATTAAATTTTTTAAAAAGTACTTTTTGGGAGAAAAAAGTATTTTTGGCCTCCCATAAGCTTGGCCAAACAGGCTCGTAGGCAGCATCAAGATGTCTAGAGGAAAAGCTACTTCATATTAATATTGGCTCACCTCTGGTTTCTCAAATATCAAGTCACCAGGGGCAAAAGGAACCATGTAGTATGGCAGATCACATCGTAATATTGCCTGCATAATTGACGGAATTAATCAGCAGGATGAATGATGAGTCACAACTGCATATCATAGGGAAAAGCTACATACTAGATCCTTGCTTAGTCTAGCCAGCTCCGCATTGGATAGCAATACCTGAAAACAACTTAACCAGTCAACTTAAGTGTTTAAGTTACGACACACCTACTCTTCAAAAGCAGAAGAATGTGGAAGGAATCACACACGGAAGGGAGAAATATGCATAATTCCATGAAGAAATCATTAACACATTCAAGAATAATCAATGAAGGAATAGAAATATTAGCTTATCTTGAGATTAAAAGAAAAGGAAACAAGAAAAGCTGAACAGTCAACTTTTCTTGATCTCATGATTTAAAACCAGCTCCTTTTGAAGAAGATTCCAAGGAGATACATAAAACATATCGGCAAATTGACATTGTAAGAGGTACTAGCATAGTTCCCAACCCAAAGGATAAGTAAAATATTATTTCCTGGAAATGTCATTATATCATACTGAAAGGCTGATAAAAATAATGTAAACTTAAATATAATATTTATGAACAGAAATTAATTTTGAGGAGAACTTTTGATGGCTTCCTGTCAAAGAAAGCCATTCATATTTTCATCTGACAGAGGATAAAGAACATAATGCTTGAAGCTAAACAAACTAGCTAACCTATAATGTAACTATCCCAATTCACAATATTTAAGTATATCTGTATAGAATAATATCAGCAAGAACATCTCTGAAATCAGCAAGTGGCATACTGACTTGGTAATACAACAACAAAAAACTGTAATCCACGATTGGGGTCTGGAGAGGGTAGTGTGTACGCAGACCTTATCCCTACCTTTAAGAAGGCAAAGAGACAGTTTCTGCTGGACCATCGGCTCATGAAAAATAAAAAGGAAGGACCAACAATAACAACAACAAAAAACCAATCAGAAAACCGAAGCGAAAGAAACAAGTAATAAAAGAAATCTAAGAATAAGAAAATACAATACTAACATTAAATAATGCACTAAACTACTGGTACGAGTCAGGACAATACTCGGCTACCTAGCTCTTTACCTTAATTCTCAACCTCCACATCTTTCAATCCAGGATCATGTCTTCGGTAGGCTGGAGAATCGCCATATCTTGCCTAATCACATCTCCCTAATACTTCTCTGGCCTACCTCCACCTCTCATTAGGCCCTCCAAGACCAACTTCTCACACCTCCTCACTGGAGCATCTATGTCTCTCCTCTTCACATACCCGAACCACCTAAGCTCGCTTCTCGCATCTTGTCCTCCACAAGGGCCACACCCACCTTGTCCTGACTTCATCCATAATTTTATCTATCATGGTAGGCTCGCATATCCATCTCAACATCCTCATTTCTGCCACCTTCATCTTCTGGACAAAGGAGCTCTTGACTGGCCAACACTCAGCTCCATACAACATAGTCGGTCTGACCACCGCTCTATAGAACTTATCTTAAGTTTTGGTGGCACATTATTATCACACAAAATATAGGAAGTGACCCTCCATTTCATCCACCGTGCTCCAATAAGGTGTGTGACATCCTCGTCAATCTCCCCATTTATAACTGACCCAAGGTACTTGATGCTTTCTCTCCTAAGGATGACTTGTGAATCAAGTCTCACGTCTTCGTCCATTTCCTGAGTTGCACCATTGAACTTGCACTCGAAGTAGTCTGTATTGGTCCTGCTCAACTTGAAACCTTTAGACTCCAAGGTCTGCCTCAAAACCTCTAACCTCGCGTTAACACCGTTTCGCGTCTCGTCAATCAGTACAACGTCATTTGCAAATAACATGCACCATGACACCTCCCCTTGAATGTGGTGCGTTAGTGCGTCAATCACCACTGCATAGTGATTTGCTAATATCATAATGAATCTTCTATGCTCCAACACTCTCTCCTCAAGCCAGCTTGAGAAGAGTTTTCATGGCCAGCTTGCTTATCAAACTGTCGATTTGCTTTATTTGCACTCTTTTAATTGGTAAATCAGTGGCAGTTGGTAATGTATGGCATACAACACAGTCCATATTATCAAGTTTTTTGTAAGTGCCAATCTACTTCTGCATGTTTTGCTATTTCATGAAGAACCATATTATGAGCAATAGAAATTGATGCTTTACTATCGCAGTATACTTTCATGGGAGAAAATTGAAAATTGAAACTCTTCAAGAATTCTAAGAATCGTTTACTCCACATTTCACAAATCTCATGAGTAACTGGCCTAAATTCAACCATTGTGTGAGAAAGAAAAGGCCCAGACCCCCACTTTGTGGGATTGCACTGGATTTGATATTGTTGTTGTTGTTGTTGTGTGAGAAAGAAGAGAGTTTGAGAGAGAACTTGATTATTCCCTCAAAGCAATTGGGGTTTTGGCTAAGTTATAAGAAAAGAAACGAGAATTAAGATGTACATAATTATAGGAGTAAATCAAGTTATACTTTATCTACAAGACCCTAGAATATTCTACGAGATTCTAACGCTTCCCCTCAAGCTGGTTAGAAATGCAGCAAATACACGAATCAGTGACGGACTTGGTGAAAATATCTGCAAGCTGCTTATTTCACTTCACGAATTTTGTAACAATGTTATCTGAGAGTATCTTTTCTCTTCTCTGATGAAGTGAACAATTTTAATGTGTTTAGTTCTCTTATGAAACACGAGATTTGATGCAATATGAAGAGCATCTTGGTTATCACACACAAATTTTATCGGACTGATTTCTCCAAACTTCAATTAACTAGCATTTGCTTAATAGATATTAGTTCGCAAATTGCCAAACCCAATGCTCGGTATTCGCTTCCGTACTAGATCGAGCAACTATTGTTTCTTGCTTTTCCAAGACACCAAATTATCTCCGACTAGAACACTATATCCAGATGTGAACCCCATATCAGAAGGTGATCATATGCCCAATCAACATTTGTATAACCAACAATCTGCTCATGGCCTCGATCTTCAAAAAGCAATCATTTGCCTGGGGCTAAGTTTATGCATCGAAGAATATGAATAATTGCATCCTAGTGACTATCACATGGAGAGTCCATAAACTGGTTTACAACACTAACATGAAAGGCAATTTCAGATTGAGTCATTATGTGATAGTTCAACCTATCAACCGGCCGCTTATACCTTCCAGGAGGCTCCCCATGTCGTGGTAGAAGTTTAATGTTCCTGGGCCATAGGAGTGCCAATGGGTCTACAACATTGTCTCCTCAGGAATGCCTAGGGCATATTTACGCTGTGAGATGACAACTCCTTATTTGGACTGGTTGACCTTAATGCCTAGGAAATACTTCAATTTGCCTAGGTCCTTCGTCTGGAAATGCTGAAAGAGATGTTGATTCAATTTAATTATACGATCTCAATCATTGCTTGTAATGACGATATCATCAACAAACACAACCAAATAAAATGTGCAGATTATGAGCGGTATGTTTGTAGAATACAGAATGAAGAGTCATACCAAACTCTTGAATGACTGTGCTAACTGACCCAAGATACTTGTAACTTCCTCTCTTGGGGATGACTTGTAAATCAAGAGTCACGGCCATGTCTGCTTCCTCCGTCATGTCACTAAACTTGCACTCCAAGTATTCTATCTTAGTCTTACTCAACTTGAAACCTTTAGACTCTAGGGTATGTCTCTAAACCTTCAACTTCTCGTTAACACCGCCTCGCATCTCGTCAATCAATACTATGTCATATGCGAATAACATACATCATAGCACCTCCCCTGGCACGTCCGTGCGTCCATCGTCAAGTCAAGAACAGCGGCTAAGCACAGATCCTTGGTGTAACCTCATCACAAAAGAAAAATGATCCGGGTCTCCTAACACTGTCCTCACCCAAGTCTGAGCTCTATCATACATGTCCTTAATCACCCAAGTGTATGCTACAAGAACCTCTTTAGCCTCCAAACATCTTCAAAGAACCTCTCTTGGGACTTTATCGTACGGTTTCTCTAGGTCAATAAACACCATATGCAAATACTTCTTCCTTTTCCCATACTTTTCCACCAACCTCCTAACAAGATAGATGGCTTATGTTGTCGAACGCCCCGGCATGAACCCGAACTGTTTCTCGAAAATAGACACATTCCTCCTTACCCTCACTTCCACCACCCTCTCCCAAACTTTCATAGTATGACTAAGCAACTTGGTACCCCTATAGTTGTTACAAAATTTTGAATATCACATTTGTTCTTGTACAACAGAAACATCGTATTCCACCTTTTTTATTCGGGCACCTTTTCCTACCTTACCCACTTACCTCCAAAATTCCATCAGAATTTCATCTAGTCCGGTCGCTTTTCCCCATGCTCATCTTAAGCATAGCCCCCACGACCTCCTCAATTTATGCGCCTATAATACCCAAAACCTCGATACGACTCTCAGAGTGCTCCAAATCACCAAGCACAATGTTTCTATCTCCCTCTTCATTTAGGAGTTTATGGAAGTATGTCCGTCATCTTTGTTTAATATGTGCAGCTTCCATTAAACCTATGTCTTCCTTGTCTTTGATGCACTTCACTTGGTCCAGATCACGAGCCTTCCGTTCTCTCACCTTTGCCAGCTTGAATAGCTTCTTATCCTTGCCTTTGCCCCTTAGTTCTTCATACAAAAAACCAAACGATGTGGTCTTAGCCTCCGTGACCGCTAACTTCACCTCCTACTTAGCCTTCTTATATCATTCTCTAATTCGTCCTCTTCTCCTCCTCGTATGTGCTCGCCAATAACTTCAAATGTGTCGCTTTCTTGGCTTCCACTTTTCCTTTGACTTCTTCAGTCTACCACCCGGGCCCTTTGTGACCGCTAGAGTAACCCTTCAAGACCCCTAACACCTCTTGTGCAGCTTTCCGAACGCAGTTAAGTGTCATGGTCCACATACCACTCGCGTCCCCATTACTCCTCCGGGCCTCTATAGCCAGCAACTTCTCCCCCCAACTCATGAGCTTTGTTCTTGGTCAGGACTCCTCACTTGATCTTCGGTACCCGCCTCTTCTTCCTCTTCATCGTGATCTTTAAGTCCATCACCAAGAGCCTATGTTGGGTCGCGAGGTTCTCACTCGGGGCCTCACCAAGAGCCATAGAAAATGGAACTTGATGTTGGATAGCTGAAGATGGCATACGATTAATAAGAAAACAGGATGTGAGAAATGCATACAAGCAGTCTCAATGAAATGCCTATTGTTTCTTTCGGCTACAGGCAGACCTCACTATAATAACATCCCTATTTAACAGCCATTCACTATCAAATTCTAATTTTTCTCGGAACTGATTTTTTACGTTATACTTTACCTCTCTATAATAGCTTTCTACCTATAATAGCAACAGCCATCTTTATGACAGTATGCTCTTTGTAAAATTACCTTTCTATAATAGCCATATAGATTTTCTAAGATTATTACTAATAATAAGTTTAAAGATTTTGACCAAATATTTTATAACTTTAATAATAGCACTAAGCCCCTTGAAGATATGCACATCATACTTTTTTCTTTGAAGATCTACACATGATATATTTTACATTGGACAAATGCAAAAAAAATATTTAAAAGATCTAGTCATACTTTTGGAAGATATGACATCATACTTTTTTAATTTGAAGATCTACACATGACATATTTTACATTGGACAAATGCCAAAAATATTTAAACATAATCTATTCATGCTTTTTTAAGATATGCACATCATACTTTTTTATTTGGAGAGATTTACACATGATATTTTTGGATGTTTAAGTATTAGAGTGAATTTCTTTTCTTGCACAGGTAAGAAAATTTGAAGAACTCGCTAAAGTTATTCCTACTTCAAGCTATTCCTTTTCTTTTCCTGCCATATGGGGTCTAACGTCAAGCTATTCCTTTAAAAACAAAGGTAGTATTGTGCCAATACAAAAGGTAATCCTAGCGTCATTGATGAACAACTAAAGGAGAAATTTACACTTACTAGTCGTAAAACAGTCACCGATAAGAAGAATAAGTATATAGAGGCGGCGAGATTGCGCGATTGAGCATCCAGAGGTATGTATAGAAAAAAAATTATTTGAACTTTTGTTCATCCAAAACTAATTAATTAAGATTAACCAAATCGACAAAATAGTACATATTTAGTTTACTCATGCAAGGGCAAACAATGTCATCTTGACAGATGCAATCATCGTCAACAAAGCTCTTGATTTTGTAGAATCCATAGGTATTAACACGCTACAGGGAAAAAAAATTTTGCCTCTAGTGGGGCTTTTACAATTCAAACGACGACAAGGCATCAAATTTTACCGTTTTCATGGTGACGCTGAAAGCGTGCCCATCCAAGACCTTCCTACTTTCCGAACTAAACTTTAAGAAGTAATAAAAGATTATGCACTTAAAAATGTCTTCAAGTGTAATGAGACTGGCCTTTTCCTTCGTATGGCTCCCGACAAGACTCTTGCTCAAATTTAAAAGATTATGCACTTAAGAATCTATCGTAATGTTGATGTGCAATGTTCCGTGTAAGATATCTCTTTAGAAATAGATTCACTTTATTGAAATTTCTTAAAATTGAAATGCTTCTTTTAGTTGATTGATTTATATTTAAAAACTTCTAAATTTAAACTCAAAACTAAATCCAAATTTCATTGTTGAGAAGGTAACATACTAAATCAAACTTCTATTAAATTATTTTTCTAATTCGTACTCCATTGCTGGAATAGAGAAAACTAAAACCTCTAGTGATTGGAACTATTGTTAAACCTCGTTGTTAAAATGTAGACATGGCCTCTTTGCCATACGTCAACTATTTTTACAACAAGAAAGCATGGATGACTCGTGAAATTTTCAAACAATACATGCTTAGTCTAAATGCTAAATTTGAAGATGAAAATTGCAAGATTCTATTGTTGATGGACAATGCTAGTCCTCATGAGATCGAGGAATATGAAAGTCAACTAACACATGTTAAGGTATTTGTTGTAGCCTTGATCATGTTTTTTTTAATGGTGCTATTGTGCTAATACATTTAATTATTCAGGTTCATCATCTCCTACCTAATACGATATCACATATTCAGCCTGCAAATGCTGGTATAATTGCAAATTTTGAAGTTAAGTACAAAAGCCGCTTCATCAAGCATTTGATTGATGAATATGAGCGCAATGGGAGCCATCCATTATGTAATGATAATAAGTTCAATATGCGATAAGCTATTAACACTCTAGTAGAGCATGGAATGATGTGAAGGCTCCACCATTCTCAATTGTTGGGAAAAAATTGGAATCCTACCTACAGATGACAATCCCAATGCTAATAGTGAAAGCATAGAATTGGTCGAGGATGTTGGGAATATATCATCACTTATAGTCTAAATTTCATTACGATGGATGCTACCATTGATGAATAAATTATTGCACAAGTTATTGGAGTGGAAGAAAATAGACACAATAGAGGCAGATGAAAGTGCTAATGAAGAACCTCAAAATACTGCTACTTGGACTAAGATAGGAGATTCAACTGCTAAGCTTTTAGATTGCCTTCAAGGAAAAGCTATTGGATACATTTTTGCTGAAAGTTTGGACGCAAATCTTCACCAATTCAAGCGTTATACCACTACTAAGATACAGAAATCTATGAAACAAACTACAATCACAGAGTCTTCTATCAACCTTGAAAGAATTTGATTTTCTAGTAGCTTTAAAATATTAGAGTTTAAATTTTTGTTACGTTTAGTTATGGATTTATTAATAATTTATTAGATTTATTTAACATTTGATTAGTTATATATTTATATCTTTTGAGATTTAAACTTGAATAATCTTTTTATCTTTTATATGCAACATTCGAAAAGGAAAATATTAGTTCTTGAATAATTTTTGCCTATAACAGCCAAAATATATTTAGGCTCCAAATGCTACTATAGGTGTATAACACCCACTTTAAAAAAGTCAAAAAAATGTCTAAGCAAACAATAATATTATAGAGAGGTTCGACTATATCCCATTTTGTTGGGATGTGTAAGGACAAGATAGGGTGATTATGATCCCATGAGAGTTCATGAACTGCTGAAATGGAAAAGACAGGTATTATGAGGCGTTATCACTATGAAATGTGCGGATAGAAACTCCAAATTGATTTTGGATTTCAGCACGAAAGGTCTGAAAAATAGAAAACTCAAATCGATTTTTCATCAAGAATATCCAAGTGCACTTGGAATAATCACTATGTTACGTGGACTCTTCAAAATGCTGCCGCACCCATATTGGATCCTCAAAAAATACACTACATTTGGAGAATCTGACATAGACCCAACGATATTTTCGAAGAGTCCGAGCAACATAAAATAATCCTCAATAGAACTGACAAAGCAACAAGATGCCAAGGTAGAACTGACTAACTAGAACCCCAAATATGTTAATGAACTAAAGTGAAAGATAACTGCTCAATTATTAGGACATTGAGGGAATGGGGGCGAGTATGCTTACTGAGTTGACATGACTCACACTCTAGGGTGGACAAGTGAGACTAACCAAGTACTATTTTCTGAAGTTTTGATAAACTGGGATGTCCCAACAATTTATGTAATACATCGAGCAAATCGGTTATAGGATAAGTTGTTGAGGGAGGACCAGATGTAAGTGATTTAGGAAGAATAAGGCAATAAAATCCGTGTAGTTCACGTCCAATACCAACGATATTTTCGAAAAGTCTGAGCAACATAAAATAATCCTCAATAGAACTGACAAAGCAACAAGATCCCAAGGTAGAACTGACCTAAACATAACCCCAAATATGTTAATGAACTAAAGTGAAAGATAACTGCTCAATTATTAGGACATTGAGGGAATGGGGGCGAGTATGCTTACTGAGTTGACATGACTCACACTCTAGGGTGGACCAAGTACTATTTTCTGAAGTTTTGATAAACTGGAATGTCCCAACAATTTATGTAATAAATCGAACAAATCGGTAATAGGATAAGTTGTTGGGGGAGGACCAGATGTAAGTGATTTAGGAAGAATAAGGCAATAAAATCCGTGTAGTTCACGTCCAATACTAATGATCCATCCCACACTTGATCTTGTATTAAAAAAATCATACATAATAAAAAATAGATCAGTTAAGTATTTTGGCTAAGTGACTGATTGATATGAGATTAAAAGGACTACCACGAACATAAAGAACTGAATTTAAAGGCAAGCAAGAAAGTGAACTAGCTTGACCTATTTCAGTTGCCATGGTTTGAGACTCATTGGCCATTGTGATTGTTGGAAGAGATTCGACCCGGTTCAACAACAGCTACACTATATTCAGGGGATCTTTTTGCTGAACCCGTACATGTTTTTGCTGGTTTCGGAGTGGACATTTTCACTCTATTTTATTATGTATGCTTAGCGAAAAGAATGTTTGTTTATACTCCTAGGACATGCACTCCGTATGAACCAATGGATCGTGACAAGTCGTTACTACACGCAATGACTTCCTGAGATGCAACGGTAGAATTATTTTGGAGGTGGAAGAGAGACAAACATATAACTACCACATTGTTACCATTTTCTAAGAGAGCTCTTAATTCATAGGATTGACTGTTTCTTCTCGTTATGGCCTGCTTCAGGCTATTCACATCCTATAATTTGTGAACTGTGAAATACAAAACCCGCACAGACACACATGCATATACGGAGCAAAATGTCTCAAATTCCAAAAAGATGGTATTTGGCAGATAACATCTCTTTAATTGTCAGAAATCACGAACAATAAACTAGCTTTCCTCTTCTTCACCTCTGCATATTCTCTTTTTTCAGCAGGGTGAATTGCCATCATATGCCATTGAACACAAATATGGTCTAAAACGATTGTGAATATTATCATAATTCCAGCTAAAGGAATAAAAAGAACATAACAGTAGGAGTGCAACTAATTCACAGCCACAGTAATTTGGATCCTGTTCACATCAACAGTAATACTAGAACTGCAAGATGCAGACCCAAGACTGTGATATACTACTTTCAATTAGAGTATTATCAAATCCAATCTCAATTTCTGTTTCTTAATAATACCCTGGGATAATAAATATGTATGGTCTTCCTCTGGAGGAGGCAATTTAAATGGACAAATTAAAGAACGGACAATTGAAAAATGGTGAATCTCATCTGATAAGCACTACTAACAGAAGCAGATGGACCACAATCGTAAATCAGCAGGCATTACCTTCCTAATTCGCTCCTCCTCAACTTGTTCAACATGTTCCAATAAGTTTTCTAGTGTACCTATTCAGTAAAATAAGGATGGAAACAAGTTAGCATAGATCTAAATTACAGCTGATTAAAGGGAACAAAAACTATTACTCCCGCCGTTTCAATTTAGATGAGGTAGTTTGACTCGGCACGGAGTTTAAGAAGAAAAAAAAAGAAGATTTTTGAAACTTGTGGTCTTAAAAGCTTAACGGGTAAAAACTTTGTGGGGCCATGGTATTTGTGTGATTGTAAAAGCTTCTCATTAAGGGTAAATGGATAAAATGAAGAGTTTAAAGTTGAATTATTTCCAATTGTAGAAATGTGTCATTCTTTTTGGAACGGACTGATAAGGAAAGTGTGTCATCTAAATTGAAACAGAAGGAGTACATAAATGAAGGAAGATAAAAAAGCAAAGAGAAGAATACATTAAAAAACAATGCTATTCAAAAAGATTAATACATGTCTTATTTTTATTAACATACAGTTCATTTTTTGAAGAAGAAAGTGTAATATTAAAGAAATGCAATATTTTTTTGAGACAGTAAGAACCATGGTATGACATTTATAAGATTAGTAACTTATTCAATTCTTCCTCCATCCCATAAAGAATGATCGGGGATTTGGTGTATAGGATCAACTCATTTAATTTGAAGCGTGACTTTGAAAATCCATCTCTTAGGTATTAGATATTGTGGACATCGAGGCGTTCAATTGCGTTTCAAGAAAACTTTTGCATGTTTGAAAAATCAAAACAAAGAGGTTTTATTGGCTAGTAAAAAGTGAGACTACGTCAAGTAGGTTTTATTGGCTCCTTGTTACTTTATCAGTTCTAACTTACTCCTTAGAGAGCTATGGCATCAAGAGTTACTTGATACATGGGTTCTGATAAGTAAATGTATGGGACCTGGTTGCATACGATAACAATTGTCGAATTTAAATTGCTTCTTCCTTCCGGACTTTGGTCAGTGGTTACCTTCCCTTTTTTCACCTTTGCAGCATGAGAATCTAAATTTTGCCTTTGTTGTTAAATCTCTCTTTCTCCCAAGCAAAAAATCCTATTTTGACTCAGAATGGTTATTAAGATAAGGGGTGAAGACGAGTTGTTTAATAGAGGGTAATAGTGTGAGCTGCTTGGTATTTACTACAGGAAGATGAGAGGCCTTGACAGCCATATCGGTCGTTTTTGCAAAAGAAATCATTTCTGCAAAGTAATTCTGCAGACCATGATTATTGGGAGTCTTAAGGCCATGTAATATCTAGTGAGGTGTTTTCCTATTTTAGGAGTCATCCTAGTTGTCTAGCCGCTTTTGGCCACGTAGGCCATTTTGTAAAAACAGCCTCAATCATGTCTTGCATGTGTCCACTAGGAAATGTTGGGGATCTCAAAGTCATTTAGAAGCTCATGTTGTTCTTACAAAGGTCGTGCCTATCCTCGTCTATATTCAACGCGTCTAGGCACACTTGGAGAAACACAGTCAGTATCTGTTTAGGGTCAGCCTTTAGGAGGCAGGGGCACACGCCAGGACCCTTATTTCCAGCACTGGTGCAACTTTATGGGTCATGTTACAGAGCTTGAGCATAACAGACGCCCCTCCACCATCCTAGTCAGGATCGTCGCATTCAGGAGCTGCTTGAGTAGGCTTTTTATTTATATGCTTTGAGTCCATTTTTATGTTGTCTTTTACTTTCTAGTCTTGTCCAGTAGTATTGAGTCTTTTAGGTAGTGTCAGAGTCTGTCGTAGTCTAGTTGAGTTTGTCGAGTCCTTTGTTATCGTACTTCCTATTTTGTATTCGAAAAACAAAAAAAATATAAATGAAAAAATCCAAAAAGATTTTTATTTTATTACTTTACTTTGTTTCTCGCTTTTCTAGAACTACGCTTGGTCTGATTCATGTTTAACATGATACGTAGGCAACCTACATCGAGTTCGATTGAATATTTTCAAACAAAAAAAATGAAAGAGAGAGACAAAAAGAAGAAAAAAAAGAGAACAAAGAAAGAAAGTTGTGGGAAGTGAGAAATGAGATGAAAAAGAGTGATAATTAGGAAAGAAAATGAGTAAACCAAGAAGTGCTAGAGAAAGGCAAAAAGGAAGGCTGGAACGAACAAATTGGGATGATGCCAAACAACCTTGTGAACAAATGACTTTGTAGTGACATTATTTTAATTTTTCCATGATTTTAACCTATTGTTCTCCACTTTTATTTTAGTATACTCCTTGAAAATACCAAAAAATAGTTACATTTTATCGGATAGTTCAATTTAATTTAGTAATTTATAAGATTTATTTGTAATTTTGTAGTAATTTTCTTTTAATTCATTTTTAAGAAAAAGAGTTGATTTGGACTAAGTTCTTGTCCACGTCTTGCCCAATTCAAAAATCGAACAGAGTATTTAGCCAACTTCGGATTTTTACGCTACGCGCAATACCCTTTGACCCACCAGCCCATCTAACCTGTGAAATCCACTTGACCTGCCCCAATCCCTCTTTTAAATTTGAGCCCTTCCTCCTATCCTCATCCAATGGTCCATAATCCCCCACACCTTCATATATAAACCTAATACTTTCCCAACCCTAAACCTAAAAATTTCCCACAGCCGCAACTCACCCCTACACCTTGCTGTTGCCGTGGACACACCGGAAAACTCACCGATTGCGGTCGAGTCCACTCATTCAATCCTCACTGGTCCCCTCTCCTCTTGTCCCTTACTTCCACATCACCAAAATCCTAACAAACTCGAATATTCTCCTCATGATTTCATCCAAATTATCCCTCAAATACATCACGCGTTTTGTTCTCTTTTGGGATGATTTTGAGCCTTTTTGGAAAGCCACCTAGGAATTGAATTTGGGTGTAATTACACAGTTTGGCATGTTTGTTTGGTCAAGTAATTACTTGGTCAGCATGGAATTGGGTGTAATTGGGGGTGTAATTACGCTCTTCAATTCTCAAGGGGGAGGTGAGAATTGGTGGTAATTACACTGTGTAATTACAAGGTTGCTTTTTTAGTTTCTTTCCTTTTTGTTTTTATTTTTAATTTATTTTCTTTATAACTTTTTATATCTATTATTTTAATTTTTTTCATTTTATTTTTACCTTTTAATTTCTTTTGAAAAATTAAAATATATTTTTCTTTGTACATTATTTATCTTTTATTTCTCTACCTTTACTTCTTGTGATTCCATCTAATTGCTTATATTTTATTATTTATTTATTTTATTATTCTATTTCTTGAAACTACACCTCCTAATATTAGAAATAATGAGTCATTAACAAACTTGGCATATAATGAGTGATGAAATTAAAGTGGAATTTCGTTGTTGATTGTGGTTATAAACTTATTATGTTTCCTAATCTTAAGTTGTAGTGGAACTTACTATTATTATTATGTTGGAATTCGACATATGTTAAACTAATTTTTTTTTTAGATTTTTAAATGTGTTATATTCATGGTTCCAATTTACTTATTTTAGTAGTATTGGCTCATCATTTTTTAGTTAGAATTGATAGATTAGTTTTGTCAAACATTTGAATAATGTTATGACATTATATTTATAAATATTAATTTATTTTATCAAACATGAATTCCATGATGTTCTTGCAAAACATATGTTTTTAGTTTTTGTAAGTATCTAAACTAAATATTATTAAGATGGAAAATATATATAAATTATTTTTACAGTATTAGTTATAAATATATGATTACTAATTAATGTATATTCACGAAAAAAATATACATCTTAATACCAAATATAATATCATTTATACTTATAAAAATTTATAGGTATATATTAATTATACTAACTTTTAAGTTTTGATAATTACTTCTGTAGACAATAAATTTGCGTCAAGAAAATAAAATCGAGACCGAAAAATATTGCAACAATTGTAGTATTTGATTTCGAATAATTAGAGTGTACAATCTCTATAAATCCTCTGATTCTTCTTTCCAATAGTATATAAATTCAAGGGCCCTTAAGCTTGATCTTGAATCTATATTTGTTGCCACGGACGTTGATCTTGCAACTAGCACGAACTTTGATTTGAACTCGTACTCCTTGAATCTTGATTTGTTCTTCGTTCTTGAGCTTGAACTTGATTTGTTTTTCGTTCTTGAGCTTGAACTTGATTGCTTGAAGCTTAAAACTTGTAGAGAAATTTGTGGCGTTTGATCCACGAGCTCTCTCTTGCTTCTTATTATAACTTCTGATGTCTTTTCTGGGTTATGAAGACCCCTATTTATAGTTGTGGAAGGGAAGAGTTATGATAAGAACAAACTCTTTCCGACCAATCAAATTGAAGTGTGACAAGGCCGCATTTGATTGGCCAGAACATGTCACTTGCACATGCGGCGCAATTTTGGCCATATAATTTGACTTGGCATGTCTTGTCATTTTGACATGTGGCACGATCCTATTGGCTCTTCCGTTTGACTTGGTGTGCCACGTCATTTCACGCGTGGCACCAAACTAGGCCTCTAGGAAGATGATATCTTTGGCCTAATGAAGTGGGCTCATCATCTGTAGCCCAATTAAATGGGCTAGCCCAAAGGAATTAAACTTAATTATTTAGTCCATATATATTGGATTAATCCAATTATATTAGTCCAATAAGTTTATTTGAACTAATATATCTTGAATTTAAAATATAGTCCAAATTATTTTACGGATTTAATTCCAATAAATATTTATATGCCTACAAATGCCCCCTACTTCAAGGTTTGTCAAGGTGTAAACTTTAAAAACTGGGCTTGAAGTATTTAAAAAAGTAATCGGTGTTTCAAGGATTTATTTACGTACGCCTTCATCAAATTGTAGCTAGAAATTCCTCAAAGAATTGACTTATATTGTTTCGTTAAAGGACACACTTACTACTGGACCAATTACTTTATTAAATGTACTGCTTTTTAAGTAGCACCTTGAATCATGAACAATCTTAAAGTAATTGCACCTTTATTCACCATGAAGTCAATGAGTCTGCATCCTTTTTTCCACGTGGGATTCCTTTTCAATTAGCATTCCATGTTCTTTTCCTCTCTGTCTCTAATTAGGATACTATCACCGATGTTACTCAATCATTTTAGGAGACAACCAAGCATGCTTGATATCCTTTCCACATTAGAAACAAATTACTACTACCGCCTTACAATTGATCCCACATCGAAAGAAGATTTTAGACGCAACCTCACATCTATAGATACCCGCATGTCTTCCCTTTGTGAACATCAGTTCATACTACTTGCCAACCGCTTTAATCCATATTCGGCAAGTAATTTATTTTTTCTTTTTATGCGGTATTTTTTCTTTTTGTTCTCTCCTTTTTTTTTTTTTTTTTTTTTGTAGGCCAAGAAAGCAAGAGTAAATTCCTCCATCCATGAAGAAGGTAATCTTAGGGTGTGAAAGAATGGGTACTCATCCCCGCCCGAATATCGGAGAGATTACTCTCAAGGTGGCCCGAATATCGGAGAGATTACTCTCAGGGTATGAAGGAATGGATACTCATCACGGCCCGAATATCTCGAGAGATTACTCTCAAGGTGGCTCGAATATCAGAGAGATTACTCTCAACGTGGCCCGACTATCGAAGAGATTACTCTCAAAACGACCCGACTATTGGAGAGATTACTCTCAAGATGGCCCGACTATCGGAAAGATTACTCTCAAGATGACCCGACTATCAGAGAGATTACTCTCAAGGTGGTCCGACTATCGGAGAGATTACTCTCAACGTGACCCGAATATCAGAGAAATTACTCTCAAGGTGGCCCAAATATCGGAAGATCACTCTCAAGATGGCCCGAACATCGAAGAGACTAGACTCATGGTGTGAAGGGACGGATGCTCCCCATCCGAAGACGGGAGGCATAACTCAGGGCGCAAAGGTTCACACGGCATATCGAAGTACAAGTCCATGGCAACAAATAGATGGACAAATCCTCAATGTCATAAGGAAGGACAAATTAATGGCAGCTTATAGAAGGACAAATCCATAAAGAGGCCAACCTATGGTGCAAAGAGACTTAACGTCCACCTAATTGGAAAATTATAGTTTCTTTTAAGGACAAACCCACGAAGAGGCCAACTTAATGTGCAAAGGGACCCACCTTAAGATTGGAAAGTAATAGTTCCTTTTAAGGACAAACTCACGAAGAGGCCAACTTAAGGTGCAAAGGGACTTAAATGTCCACCTTAAGATTGGAAAATTAGAAAGCTTCACCTCGAAGACTTGGTGGACTTGACGATATAGACTTGAGCAATTGACAAACTTTGAAGATTTGGCGGACTTTGCAGACTTAAACTTGAAGAGTGGTGGACTTTTAAACTTCAACTTGAAAAATTAGCAGACTTGAAAACTTCAACTTGAAAATCTGGAGGGCTTAAATAATTCAACTTGAAGACCGGAGAATTTGAAGACTTCCAACTTGAAGACAAACGGACTTGAAGACTTCAACTTAGAGACTTGGAGGACCTGATATTTCCACTTGAAGACCAGCGAATTTGAAGCATTCAACTTGAAGAGCGGTGAACTTGAAGACCGGCGGACTTAAAGATTTGGCGAACATAAGACATAGTGAATCTGCGGGCTTCAATGCAAATACTTAGTAGCCTCCTAAAAGACTATAATAATTCCATTGAAAGATAACAATTTACCATAAAGGCTTGCCCCCTTTAAATCAAATGGGATCCAAAGTTCAATAGGAGAATGGTATCTCAACTCGATTTTCAAGTGTTGATTGAATGGATCACATTCCATCGTACTTCATTCAGACAACGATGAGGGAATTATGTATCTTTTGAACTTGTGCAACTGAACTCAGAATGAAACTCTAAGCTGCCTACGTACCTCAGTGAAGAGCATCAAGTCATACCGTAGTTCAGAATGGGTGATTTTTTTTTTTTTATGTCCTAACTTTTGCCTAGGCCGCCTTTTTCGAAGTTTTCAACCTAACGGACTTTTTTTTTGGGTCGTACACAGTTTAGACTTATGCAGGCCAGGAGTGTAGGAACATGCCATTTAGGCTCGTGCGTCCAGGAGCTTAGCGACTTGCAATTCAAGCTCGTATTTGGAGGAGCTTTGCAACTTGAAGATTTTGCTCAAATTTGAAGAGCTTCATGACATGCAGTTTAGGCTCGTGCATCGAGGAGTGTTGTAATTTGAAGATTTAGCTTACAATTCGAAATACTTCGCGACTTGAAGACTTGCTCAATTTTGAAGAGCTTTACAACCTGAACACTTTGCTCAAATTTGGAGAGATTTATAAGTTAAAAACTTTTCTCGAATTTGAAAAGCTTTACATCTTGTAGTTTGGCTCGAATTTAAAAAGCTTTGCAACTTGAACTCTTTGCTCGACTTTGAAGAACTTTCGACTTGAGTCTTTGCTGGAATTTGAAGAACTTTACAACTTGAAGACTTTGCTCGAATTTGAAGAGCTTTACAACTTGAATACTTTGCTCGAATTTGAAGAGCTTTACCTCATAAAGATTAAGTTAAAATTGGGGAGCTTCGTGACATACAATATATAATCATATGCCAAGAAGCATTATAACTTGTAGTTTAGGCTCGTGCGTTGAGGAGCATTGCAACATGCAGTTTAAGCTCGTGCGTGAGGAGCATTATAACATGCAGTTTAAGCTCGTGCGTTAAGGAGCATTATAACTTGCAGTTTAAGCTCGTGTGTTGAGGAGCATTATAACTTGAAGTTTAGGATCGTGCATTGAGGAGCATTATAACTTGCAGTTTAGGATCGTGCGTTGAGGAGCATTATAACTTGCATTTTAGGCTCATGCGTTGAGGAGCATTATAACTTGCAATTTAAGCTCGTGGGTTGAAGAGCATTATAACTTGCAGTTTAAGCTCATGCTTTAAGGAGCATTATAACTTGCAGTTTAAGTTCGTGCGTTAAGGAGCATAGTGACATACATAGACTATTCGGTTTCATATTCAAATGATAACTTGCCCCGATCCTCGCCTTCTTGTTCTTCTTCTTCGTCATGAGGCTCAAAGACAGGTAGCCCTTGATCGACACTTATAGCCATATTTAGTTCCATATCATGAGCATGAATTACAAGTTCTTCAAATGTTTTGGGCTTTATGCCTTGTAAGATATAGCAAAGACTCCAATGCATGCCTTGAATGCACATTTCGATGCCAGAAGTTTCGCTAAGGCGATCTTTGCAGTTGAGGCTTAAGCT
This sequence comes from Nicotiana obtusifolia, assembly GCA_002018475.1. Taxonomy (NCBI): domain Eukaryota; kingdom Viridiplantae; phylum Streptophyta; class Magnoliopsida; order Solanales; family Solanaceae; genus Nicotiana; species Nicotiana obtusifolia. The sequence continues at coordinate 306,461 of MCJB01003514.1, read as the reverse complement.
CCTCCGGCAGTTTATTGGCTCATCCTTTCCTTGATGAGCGTTTGTAAGTTCGATCATGATTACGATGGGTATTGTGCTATAGAAACGATTGAGAAACTCTTGTTCCAACTGCTCCTAATAATCAATAGAACCAGGTTCGAGATCTGTGTACTAATCGAATGCATAACCTTTGAGAGAATGGACAAACTGTTTGACAAGATGATCACCATAAGTCCTAGCATTGTTACATGTCTCTACGAAATGCACCACATGTTGCTTGGGATTTCCTTTTCCATAAAACTGTTGAAGCTTTGGAGGTTGATATCTAGTAGGCATCTTCAAGTTATCAATCCATTGTGTGTATGACTTTGCATATGCGAGGGAAGATTTAATCGAATGATCAATTTTATCTTTAATTGTCCCCATGACGAAGTCCTTCAATTGATCGACATGAATTAGACCTTCTAAAGAAACTTGGATCTCTTTGACAACGATCGTTTGCCTCGGAGAGGCTCGCAGAGGATTCTCCCTTCTTCGTTATCTTAGGAAAGCTCTACAGATGCTTGAATTGATTTTGCTTCTGCTAAGCTCTCGATCTCACTTGCTAACTTTTCAAGACGAGTATCTCGAGCCACCATATACTTGGTCAACTTCTCAAGAATTTGCAAGTTGCTTTTCCATGGTCGAAATATTAGATCTTGTTCTTGAACTTGGAATAGAAGAGATGAGAGGTAGAGATGGTCCCACTGGGCGTGCCAGAATTTATAGACAATAAATTTGCGTCAAGAAAATAAAATCGAGACCGAAAAATATTGCAACAATCGTAGTATTTGATTTCGAATAATTAGAGTGTACAATCTTTATTAATCTTGTGATTCTTCTTTCCAATAGTAAATAAATTCAAGGGCCCTTGAACTTGATCTTGAATCTATATTTGTTGCCACGGACGTTGATCTTGGATTCAACTAGCACGAACTTTGATTTGACTCGTACTCCCTGAATCTTGATTTGTTTTTCGTTCTTGAGCTTGAACTTGATTTGTTCTTCGTTCTTCAGCTTGAACTTGATTGCTTGAAGCTTGAAACTTGTAGAGAAATTTGTGGCGCTTGATCCACGAGCTCTCTCTTGCTTCTTGTTATACCTTCTGGTGTCTTTTCTGGGTTATAAAGACCCCTATTTATAGTTTTGGAAGGGAAGAATTATGATAAGAACAAACTCTGTCCAACCGATCAAATTGAAGTGTGACAAGACCGCATTTGATTGGCCAGAACATGTCACTTGCACATGTGGCACAGTTTCACTGGCCATTTAATTTGACTTGGCATGTTTTGTCATTTTGAAATGCGGCACGATCCAATTGGCTATTCCGTTTGACTTGGTGTGCCACGTCATTTCACGCGTGGCACCAAACTGGGCCTCTAGGAAGATGATATCTTGGGCCTAATGAAGTGGGCTCATCATTTGTAGCCCAATTAAATGGGCTAGCCCAATGGAATCAAACTTAATTATTTAGTCCATATATATTGGACTTATATAATTAATCCAATTATATTAGTCCAATAAGTTTATTTATACTAATATATCTTGAATTTAAAATATAATCCAAATTATTTTAGATTTAATTCCAATAAAATTTATATGCCTACAACTCCATTTAAAATTTAATCTAACTGTGTAATTACACTTGTGCAACCAAACAGTAAACTTGTAATTACACTATGACAAACAAACAGGTCATCGTAATTACACAACTGTGTAATTACTAGGCTGTGTAACTACTACCCTATTAATTATACCAATTCTAATTACATGGTGGCTTTCCAAACAGACCTTTTGTAATGAATGGGAGCCATAGGATTAAGGGATTTGATCCTAGCCTTCCATTTGTCAAAAATCCGTCAATGAGATCTATAGATATAAGCCATTTCTTGAAAAACAAGCAGAGAGGCTTCAAGATTTCCTATTTAATGAATTCATTTCGGATTTTGGGGTGATATTTTTGAGTTTTCTTTTTAAATTTTAGAAAAGGAGAAAACATACAAAAATATGTTTCTTTTATTGAATCAATTGTGATTGAGCTTCAGAAAAGAAAAATATACAAAAATACTTGTTTTTTTTTTTAATTTCGGTTTCAAAAATGGATTTCCCTTGAGGTGCTAAGATTTGGTTCGAGTTCGTTGTCGAGCTCGTGATTTCGGATTAAAGTTCCTGGAGTGAATTAGCCACTGTTTCGCTGGATTTCGGACTCAAACTTTGTAGCCGACTTTCTTCATTTTGCTATTAAAGGAAGGATAGCTATTTTAGGTTCATCTCTTTTCCTCTCTTATTATTTCTGTGATTTGTGCTTTTCAAGCTTGGTGTTGGCCTGTTATTCTTAGTTTCTCTCAGTGTTGTAAAGATAGTGAAGCGGGGAAAAGCGACAATCCCCTTTTCGCTTAAAGCGAGAAGCGAAGCGCTCGCTTTTTTAAAGTGAAGCGGAATTTTTAAAAAAATATTAAAATAATACTGCATAGACAACACATGTAACTGTAAACAAATGTTTAATACTTCAATGTAAAAACTAAAGAGTAGCATCAATTAAAGCACAAAATGACCATCCTAATCTTCTACAAGATTGTCAAATTCTTGAATTCCACTATCATTATTATATTGCTTGTCATCTTCTTCAACTTCTTCTTCATCATAAGAAAGGAAATAAGAACTAAGAATGAAAATAAGAAGAAGGGCAGTATAAGTATAACTGAAACGAAAAAAATTGGGCAGCATTTCAAACGAAAAAACAGTGCAAGAAAATGAAGAAGAAGAAGAAGAAGAAGAAGAGAAGAATGAGAAAGAAGAACTAAAGGGAAAAAAAATCCGCCAACATTTCGCTACTATTTGGGCGCTGAAACAGTGAACGAAAAAAAAAAAAGGAGGAGGAAGAAGAAGAAATCACATACCTGGACCAAACTTGACGATCTTGAAGTTGAAAAGTGTAGAGAACTTGAACCCTAGGTCGCCTCTTTCTTTCTCTGTTGTTGTTGGTCGATGATGTTTTAAAAAAAGAACAGCTTTTTTAATTAAATAGGTTGGCAGCCCTGTAATTTACAGAAAAGCGCTCGCTTCTTACGCATCGTCGCTTCTCGCTTTCTAATGGGAGGCGATCGCTTTTTTGAACTTGCTACGCTTCAGTTAACAGAAGCGTTCGATGGCTCGTCTCGCTTCGCTTCTTTCTTTAAGCGAGGAAGCGCTCGCTTTTCACAACACTGGTCTCTCTTTTGTTTGAGATTAGATATTTTTTAGCCTAGCAGAGTTTTTGCTTATGTTGTTGTGTAGTCGTCTTTATTTCAGCGTATTAAGGCTCGCCAGAATGATGATCCCTATTTGCTAGTGCTTAAGGACACAATGCAATGAGGTGATGCTAAGAAGGTGGTTATTGGAGATATGGTATTACGCGACTCCACAGTCCGCTATGTGTTCCTAACGTTGATGGTTTGAGAAACTTGATACTTGAGGAAGCTTACAGTTCGTGGTGTTCTATTCATCCAGGTGCTACGAATATGTATCGTGATTTGAAGCAACACTATTGGCGGCGGAGGATGAAGACAGATATTGTTGGGCATGTTCACGATGTCTGAATTCCCAGCAAGTTAAAATATGAACATCAGAAACCAGGTGGTTTGATTCGGAAGATGACTATACCGGAGCGGAAATGAGAGCATATTACTATGTACTTTGTGGAAGGCTTACCATGTACTTTGAGGAAGTTTGATGCTATTTGAGTCATTGTCAAAAGGTTGACCAAAACCGCACATATCATACCGATGTTAACTATTTATACTTCAAAGAAGTTGGCCCGGATTTACATCAGGGAGATAATTCGTTTGCATGGCGTGCCTATTTCTATCATATTAAACTGGGGTACTCAGTTCACACATCACTTTTGGAGAACTGTTCAGTGGGAGTTGGGTATGCAGGTTAAGCTCAGCATGGCTTTTCACACAAAAATGGATGGTCACTCCAAGCGGACTATTCAAATTCTTGAGAACATGTTGCGAGCTTGTGTGATTGACTTTGATACAAAAACAGGTATCAGGCCAGCATTCAGAAGGCTCCATATGAGGCTTTGTTTGGTAGACGCTATTGTTCTCCTGTTAGTTGGTTTAAGCCTAGCGAGGCTAGATTGTTGGATACAGAATTGGTACATGATGTTGTTGATTGGCTTAATTATTAGGAAAGATTTGATTCTGATTGAGAAAGATTTGATTCTGATTGAGATTTGATTTTATTCTGATTGATTGTAATTTATTTTCCTTCCTAAATAGTCATAGGACCTAGTATATGAATACCCCTTAGGGATGTAAGAAATACACAAGAAATAAAAGAAGTCTTTTCTTCTCAAAAATCTACATGGTATAAGAGCCATTGCTTCCTTGTTTTAGGTAACTTATCTCTCTTTGCAGCACTAGGGTTCCGCTTTTATCAAAGAGATGGAGTTTTCTCTCTCTTGGTGGCTATCCGAACCACGAACTCCTTCCGGTTCCATCGAGATAGATTTGGTTTTCGGCGAGACAAATTAATTTTGAGCAATTTTCTTCAGATTTCTTTCTGATTGGGCAGAAAATATGGAGTCGTTGAAGGAGACGGTTTCTGGGGAAATCTTGTCTTTCGGATGCTCAGCTTCTCCGTCACCTCCTAACCAAACTTGATTCCGCTAATGTTGCCACATCCAATTATATGCAATGAGGGACTGTCTATGTTGCTCACCTTAATTTTTGGATTGTTGATTCTAATGCAAATAGACACATGACAAGCTCTTCTAACGGCATTCAAAACTATTCTCCATGTCTCAAAAGAGATAATATTAAAATAGCCAACGGTTCTTTAGCACCTATGTCTAAAACAAGTTCTGTCGTTTGTACTAATATTAAACTATCATCCGTGCTCGATGTCCCAAAGTTCCCTCTCAATCTTTTATCCGATACCACCATCATCAAAGCTCTAAACTGTAAAATCGAGTTCTTTCCTGATCATTGTATTTTTCAGGATCTTCAAACAGGGAAAATGATTGGCAGTGGTAGATTGCATGATGACTTGTATATATTGGATGAAATTCAAAACATTGGTCAATCCTTTTCTGGGTAAGGTAAGGATGTTAACCAAGAAATAATACAGTAGCATAGAAGGTTAGGAACCCATCATTCTTCGTTTTGAAGAAGTTATAACCCGATTTGTTTTCGAGGCCTCACTTTGAATCATTGTTCTTTGATGCATGTGAATATGCCAAGCATGCTAGAAACTTCTATCCTGTGACTGATAATAGAAGCACAACTTTATTTATGACTATTCATTCTGATATATGGGATCCTACCCAAGCTGTTTCTTTGTCTGGAAGTCGATGGTTTGTTACTTTAATTGATTGTTGCACTAGGATGACTTGGATATATTTGTTAAAAGCCAAAAGTGAAGTTTTCTCTTATTTTCAATCATTTCATAAGATGATTTGTACTCAGTTTGATGCCAAAATAAAATTTTCGAGAACTAACAATGGCAGCAAGTACATGGATAAAAGCTTTGGTGCTTATTTGAAGTCCAATGGGATAGTCCATCATACTAGTTGTCCTTACACTAGTGCACAAAATGGAGTCGTTGAAAGAAAAAATAAGCATTTGTTAGAAGTAGCAAGATTTCTTATGTTCACCATTCATCTAACAAAACCTTATTGGGGGATGCTATTCTAGTGGCTGCTTATCTTATCAACAGAATGCCACTTAAACTCTCAATTTTCAAAGTGCTCTAAAAGCTTTAAAGGGTAGAAATGAATACACTGTTCATCCAAAGGTGTTGGGTGTGTTTGCTTTGTCCGCACTAAAAATTCTAGGAAACTTGATCCTAGAGCTATAAAGTGTGTTTTCATTAGGTATTCTCCAACACAGAAAGGCTACAAATGTTATCATCCTCCCTCTAAGAGATCTTTTGTTAGCATGGATGTTACTTTCGAGAATCTGAGCCCTATTTCAGTATTACCCTATCACCTCTTCAGGGAAAGCAGTAAGGAGGAAGAGGTGATTCTACCTAGTTCCATTACTGGAACTCTTGATGACACTGTCACAGGGTAAAGTGAAATTGGAGAAAGAAATCAGTGGGAGACTATTGGGCGTTTCGATAAGCCTGATTTGAAAACTTGCTCAAGGAGAAATAGAGAAATAGAGCAGAAAAAGCCATCATGCAACCTACCGAAGCTGAAGCTCCTTGTACTTGTGAGTTATCTACATTTCCTAATAAGTTAGATGAACCTATTCCTCATAGAAAAGGAGTCAGATCTTGCACCACCAAACACCCTTTAGCTAATTTTGTCTCCTACAATTATGTCTCCTTCCTATAGAGCCTTTGTCTTGTCTATTTCTTATGTGTCTATTCCTAGAACGGGAGGGAAGCTTTGGCAGATCCTAAATGGAAACAATCTATAATTGAGAAAATGAAGGTCTTGTCAAAAAATAAGACTTGGGAACTTGTCACTTCACCATCAGACAAGAAGTTGGTTGATTGCAAATGGTCTTCACTGTGAAGCACAAAGCTGATCGCTCAATTGAAAGATTCAAAGCAAGATTGGTGGCTAAGAGATTCACTCAGATTTATGGAGTGGATTATCAAGAGACATTTACCCCTGTTGCTAAGATGAACACTATTAGAATTCTGTCTTGTGCAGCTAATCTTGATTGGGACTTGCAACAATTTGATGTGAAGAATGCATTTCTTCATGGAGACTTAGAAGAAGAGGTGTATATGGAGATTCCTCCTGGATTTGATATTGCATAGAGTCAAGGGAAGGTATGCAGATTGAGGAAAGCCTTGTACGGACTGAAGCAATCCCCAAGAGCTTGGTTTGACAGATTCTACAAAGTAATGTTAATCCCACCCCCTTCATAAGACATCATATGGACAAACTCACTATTTTCAGAGTTTATGTTGATGACATAGTAATGATATGAGATGACAAAAAAGAGATAGCCAAATTGAAGAAGTTGTTGGCACATGAATTTGAGATCAAGGATCTAGGAAAATTGCAGTACTTCTTAGGAATTGAGGTTGCTAGATCAAAAAAAGAAATCAGAGGAAGTATATTATATATCTCTTGAAACAAACTAGTATGACAGGCTGCAGACCCGCAGAATCTCCCATTGAAAACGATCACAAGTTACAAAGCGGAGTTGAAGAGTCAGTTGATAAGGAGAGATATCAGAGGCTGGTCGGAAGACTCAGTTATCTCTCTCACACTAGACCAGACATAGCCTATCAATTAGCCTGACGAGTCAGTTTATGCATGATCCCCGAGATCCTCATATGCAAGTTGTCTTTCACATTTTGCGGTATCTGAAGGCTGCTCCAGGGAAAGGTCTACTTTTCTCCAAACATGATCACCTCCAAATAGAAGCCTTTACAAGCGCGGATTGGGCTATATCTCTGGATAACAGAAGATCCACATCCAGTTTAGGAAATATTTGATTATGATTGAAAAAGCTTTGATTCTGATTGATTGTAATTTATTGTAATTTATCTTCCTTCATAAAATAGTCATAGGACCTAGTGTATAAATACTTTTGCTTAGGGATGTAAGAAATATACAGAATACAAGAAGCCTTTGCTTCTTCTCAAAAATCTATAGATGCCTTGGAGAAAGTAAAGGTGATTCAAGAACGACATTGGACAGCACAGAGTAGGCAGAAGAGTTAAGCGGACAAGATGATTCGTGATGTGGCATCCATGGAGGGTGAGAAGGTACTTCTGAAAGATTCGTCCATAAAGGGTGTGACGAGATTTGGAAAGAAGGACAAGTTGAGTCTGAGGTTTATTGGCCAATTTCAGGTGATGGAGAGAGTTGGGGAGGTGCCTTATAGGCTTGCTATGCCTCCTAGCCTATCGAGGGTATATTCGGTATTTTATGTTTCTATGCTTCGAAAGTATTAGGAAGATAGGTCATATGTTTGGACTTCAGCATAGTGCATCTAGATGAGAATTTGGCCTATGAAGAAGAGCCGATAGCTATTTGGACAGGTATGTTCGAAAGTTGAGGTCAAAGGAGATCCCTTTGGTGAAAGAGAAATAGAGCAAGGAGGCAATTTGGGAGGCCGAGTCAGATATGCGGAGCAGATATCCATACTTTTTCAACGGTCCAGGTACATTTCTAAACTCATTCGAGGACGAACATTTGTTTAAAAGACGGAGAATGTAACTACTCGACCGGCCATTTTGAATTCTAGAACTCTATTCCTCTGTTTCATACTACCCGTAGGTTGCTTTGCTGTTTTATGACTTGCAGATATGGGTGATTTGGTTCACAAGAGATCCAGGAGTGATTTGGGATACTTAGTTCCTAACTAAAGGTTGAAGGTTAAAAAGATTGACCAAAGTCAATAGTTTGGGTTAACAGGCTCAGATTGGTAATTTAAAGGTCCCAGTAGGTTCGTATAATGATTTAGGACTTGTACATATGTTCGGCTCAGATCTTGGGTGGTGGAGGGTTGATTCGACAAACTTAATTGAAAGTTGAAATGTTGAACTTAAAAATATTTGAGATTTTTGGTTTGAGGCTTGATTCATGGTTTTGATGTTGTTATTAGTGTTTCGAGCCTTTTGTCACGTCCTTAGACTTAAACTAAGTGCACGTGCGACACTTGCCAAATTACTCATGATCTTACGCAACTCATTCACGATCTTGTTATTCCGAGTCAGCCTTAATAACTAAATATCGTTAAGGGAATGTCAGAACACGGGAGAATTGCCAAACGAAGCTTTTGTATCAGAGAGAACTTGATTATTTTGTTTGATGAGTTACAAATGAATATCCCCCTTTATATACCGGTCTCCTAGGGCTAGTGAATAAATAAAAATTATTACGCAAGTCCTTTATTATTTACATGTAAGTCCCCTCTCTAGAATTCTCTACATAGGTAGAATCTTCCAAGAACTTTCCTAGCAATTCCATAGAGTTCTAGGATCTTCTCAAGGAAACCTCTATATTTTTCTAGAACCTTCCTACAAGAGCTAGCCTCTTTCCTATGTAAGCTTTCCATATGACAAAAATATATACCAAGTGGCGCCTACGTGGCTTGATGATGTGGCGGGTCATGACACCCTCCCCAACGCAATTGTGTGCCGCCCTTGGCACAAAGCATCAACACGTACGCGTGCACCTCGCCTTGGCGTCATCGGAGATCTTTGTCCATTAGCCATGATGTCCTATGAAGCGGTTCGCCTTCCCATGTCACAAGGTATTGGTCACCTTTCTTCTTGCGCCGTTTGTACTTTGGATGGCTAGCAATGATGGCTTCGATCCTCCGCTCATCAGATGCCTCTCCTTGATCTTGGCCTGAATCTCCCCATGACTCGACCAAGTCTAGCAGCTTCTCAAGCATCGGGTCTATGCTTCCACTCCCTATTTGGCTGCCCTCGTGATCCCGGCTTTACTAGAAAACTTGACTCGTCTGTTTGGTGCATCGTCTAAATCTGATAGCGTGCCATCACTTTGCAACTGGCCATCTACTTCAACTATGTTTCTTCTAGTCGTGCGTCTTAAAAGCGACTTACTTGTCCACCCAACTTTTCTCGCTCCCACCATGCTCCATTTGCATGGCGCCAAGATAGGCTTTGGAATCCCCTACTTTCAACTTAGATTCCAAGCGCATCCCCCCACTGCAGGCGGTTCCCTCTGGTGTTACCTTTGTGTGCCTGAGCAAAGTTCCCGATCATTGCTGCAAGCTTCCCCAACTCTGCTTGCCCGATGTGATCCTTTGCAGAAGTAGCACCCTCCCTTAGGCACGTAATCGCTACCATTTTCCAGCCCCTTGTCGTTTCTCTTGGACCCATGTCCATTATGGGATGGACCCTTGCCATTGGCCTTGTATATCTCGGCTATGCCTTTCCCGTTGTCCTTGTCATGATCTTCCCCGGCTCTCTCGACGTTGCCTTCTTTGGACTTGGCAGACTCCATCTTGAAGTCAACGAGCGACTCGGCTACCGCTATGGCCTCATCCACGTTAACTACTTGATGTCTTCTTAACTCCTACTTTGCCCAATTTTCTACCCATCCATGAAGTAGAAGAGGGAATCTTCCTCGGATAATGATGGGATTTGTAGCATTAAGGTAGTGAACTCGCGCACATACTCCCGAATCGTGGTTGTCTGTCGGAGCTCTCTTAGCTTCCGCCTAGCCTCGTACACCACATTCATCGGGTAGAATTGCTTCTTCAACTCTTTTTTGAACTGCTCTAACGTCTCAATCTTGCATAACCCTTTCTCAATGTCAATACACTTTTGACGCCACCACAGCACGGTAATCTCTGAGAGGTACAACACAACAGAGTTAATCTTGGCCTTGTCGTCTCTCACTTTGCCGTGCCTAAAGTAGTTCTCCAAGTTCCAAAGGAAGTTCTCCACTTCTTGTGCATCACGAACACCTTTGAACACTGACGGTTTGGGAGCCTCGTCTTAGCCTCCCTCGTAAAAACAACATTACTGTCTACTTCGGTCATGCCAGCATCGACATGCTCTTCGAGTGACTCTATCTTTGCCTTCATAGCATCAATAGTACTCAAGGCCTCCATGAGTCTGCATTCCAAGGTATTGATGGTTCGCCTTAGCTCCATTTCAGTCTGTGTACGTCTCTACAAGTTATTTCGGATACTCTCAATCTCTTCAAGAGTATGTCCCTCAAGAACGCTAAGGGTGCATTCCACCTTCCCCAAGTGTTGGCCAAAGATCTTGATGGCGTCCATCCCTGCGTTCACCTTCATCACCCACTCTTTACCGAGCGGGACGTCCTCCGACAGGACCTCCACTTTATCCTCACGCGCCTCAGTGCAGATGGTTCTTAGGATATAAGCCCCTCGTTTGGCACAACCTGGGGCGGCACCCCTGGCTCTTGTTGATGGCATTCCTCTTTTTGTTACGGTCGTTCTTGCCATGAGCATCCTAGATGACGTTGGCTTGGGTATTGGCAGCATTAATTTCTCCGTCGTTCGCCATTCCCTTAGTTGCAACATTCGCTCTGATACCATGTTGTCACGTCCTAAGACTTAAACTAAGCGCACATGCGACACTTGATAACTTGCTCACGATCTTGCGCAACTCGCTTAGGATCTTGTTATGCCAAGTCAGCCTTAATACATTAAAGATCGCTAGGGAATGTTAGAACATGGAAAATTGCCAAAGGAAGCTCTTGTATTAGAGAGAACTTGATTGTTTTGCTTGATGAATTACAAATGAATTTATATACTAGTATCCTAGGGGCTATTGAGTAAATAAAAATTATAACGCAAGTCCCTTATTATTTACATGTAAGTCTCCTCTCTAGAATTCTCTATATAGCTAGAATTTTCCAAGGACTTTCCTAGCAATTCAATAGGGTTCTAGGATCTTCCTAGGGAAACCTCTATATTTTTCTAGAACCTTCCTACAAGTGCTACCCTCTTTCCTATGTAAGTTTCTATATGGCAAAAATATAAGCCAAGTGGCACCTACGTGGCATACTGATGTGGCGGATCATGACACTTTGCCCAAGTTTGTATAGGATATATAAACTTTTTAGGATGATTGGATATGGTCCGGGGGGCTCGAGTGAGTTTCGGGTTGGTTTCGGAGCATTTTGGAACATGATTCAACTGATGGTTTTTTGATGCACAACAGTGAATCGAAATCGCGTGAGCTAGGATGGAGATCTCGCAGATTGAATTTGGGGCCAGCGATTTTTTCTTTGCGAACACGTGCAGGAGGACGTGATCGCGTATGTGTGCGCATGGGTGTTCTGTACAAGCACGTGGGGCGCGTCGCGGTCGCGGTGGCCTCAGACCCTGGTCTTCGCGATCACTTGAGGTGCACATTGGGATAGCGAGTCACAATTTCAACCTAGGGTATATTTTGTCCAGATTTCGTGATTTAGCTTATTTTCACCATTTTTGAGTTTTGGAGAACGGAAAAAAAGGAAACTTTAAAGAGGGATTTCACCCCAATCTTGAGGGTAAGTAATTCGTACTTGAAATTATTCATAAAAATTGATTCCATATGAATTTCTACACATAAACATGGAATGAAAGAGAGAAATTTGGGGATTTTGTCTAAATCTTAAGTGAGTGTGCTTTGAGGTTTTGAACACCAATTTGGACTCGAATTGAAAAAATAATCACATATTCGAATTGGGTTATAAGCCAATGGCATTTGACCTTGGACTCAGATTTTTACCATGTGGGCCCGACTTGACTTTTTATTGATCTTTGAGATTTGATTAAAGATTGAAGCTTTATTATTTGGAATTGGTTTCTATGACTTTATTTGACCCTGTTAAGTATTATTTGGTTAGATTTGGAGCATTTGAAAGGCAAGGATAGAGGAAGGAGCATATTGGAAGGTTGAAGCCTATTCCGGATATGGTAAGTAGCTTGGCTAACCTTAATTTGAGGGAATTTTTCATAAAATAGACTTGTATGCAAAACATTACATGTTTGGGGGGTGACGTATATACGAGGTGACGAGCGTATATGCGGGCGTTGAGGTTATACCATATTTGGGAGAAGAATTTAGGCTTCATTATGCCTTGGTTGAGGTGTACTTCTGGTCTATGTTATGTTTTATTTGTTTGTATGACTACTTGAGCAGCTTTAATCATGTTATAGATATTATGTCAAGGCTTTTGATGCTTTATTTTGACATGAAAGGATATTCGGTATGTTGGATTATACGTTGTAGCCGTAGTCATACTTGTACATATGCATATATATCTGCAGGGTGATTTACTCTATCCATATGCATCATATATGCTTATTTCTTGTTCATAAGCATACACACATGCAATGGTACTCTACTATGGATTGAGGTTGGCATGACGGGACATTTCGTGCGGATATTATGATTGGGCACGATGGTATATTTGTGCGGTCGGTCCGATGACTGATTTCTGAGATATTGATGATTCTTTATAGAGCTATGATGCTCGGGTCATGGATTTGGATCCATCCTCAGGAGTCACGCGATTACCCATATTACATTAGGCCGTGTGTGTGCAATCATATGGGATACCTAGGAAGTGTCGAGCACCTGGGGTGTCGACTGAGGCAGAGATAAACTTTTTCACCTGCATGGACATTATAGAATACGTACATGCATATACATGCTACATGATGCATATCATCAATATATGTTGATGTTGTGCTTTACTTGCATCCTTTATCAACTTTTCTGGAAAGCATGCTTAATAGTTGATTCTTGGTTATGTACCTTGTATCTGTTGTTTCTTCGTTTTTCTTTCTTTTATTGTACATTGTTATGAGTTTAACACGTTATTGAATTATGTCACTTTTGTCTAAATACCTCTCGATCCAATCCATCTTACATGGCCTCCCACCACTACTTCATCGGAGTTAAACTTGATGTTTACGGGGTACATGTTGTTTTCTACTTATACTACATTTTTGCACATTTTTGTGCAGATCCTGCTATTGGACCCAGCGGCGTTAAGGAGGGCGCTTAGCAGCTTGTAGGAGACTTCGTGGTGAGCTGATGTACTTGATTCGCAACTTATGGAGTCCCTTTCTTATGTATCCTATTGTTATATTGGTTCAGACAGTACTTTAATATGGCGACTCAGATGTACTCTATTTAGTTGCTCATGATGTCGTAATATCGGGTTTTGGGAGATTATTATAGTATTTTCTGCTTTTGGTTGATGTTGTGAGACTTAATATGTTTTATTTAAATCATAACAACTAATTAATTTATTTGTTTTGCTTTGTTAATTGCAAATATTGGCTTACCTAGCGGGTTGGGGTTAGGTGTCATCAGGATTTTAGTGGTGACAGAACAAAAGGAGGCAACAACTCTCGGGGATGTCTTCAACGAGGATATAACTCTGATATATTATGAATTGAAAGATTTCGGAGGTCTCACTGAACCACTGCACCCACATCGGTTTTGTTTAATGCAGGTGCCATTTAAACCACTTCCGTTTTGACACAGATATCTACATGTATACTCAAAATTTTAGATGGAGCATGCAGGTGACGTGGCACCCCTGCCTAATAAGGTAGATCTGCCCCTGGGCATTATATCACCTTTCATGTTACTTGTTAGAATAGCTATGTGAATATATATGTAATTAGTCATAATCCCGTATGTAACAGAAGTAGGTTATTTATTATGTGTGCTTATAAATAAGGTTCATTGTACTACAATTAACATCAATAATAAATTTTTCTCCCGTGCATTCCCACATGTTATCAGAGCATTAGTAAGAAAAGGTCGATGTGCGTCATTCCACCGTAACCGAGAAGAAAGAACTTAGTCATCGTGCAATTTTTCCGGTGACCTAAGGATTGTTTACGTGAAAGCCACTTTCTGTCGGTGTTGTGCAAAAACCAACACCACCACCAGGTAGATCACCGGCCGGCGACCAATGCCTAGAAAATTTCTCCAGCAGAAAAGTTGCCACGCGCCTCCACACGCCAGTAACAGAAAATTTTCCGGCAAGGCTCACGCTACGACACGTGGGCCACTTTCCGGCCATACAACTTTTAATCAAGAATTGGTTGTAGCAAAATAGGATTGCCTTGCTTGACCTACAGCTCTAGTTGCAACTCCACCACCTATAACTCCAGTTCCACCACCTAGTCCAGTTCAACATTCTCCTGACTTATCATCGTCGTCCGCGCCCAGCATCAGGTCACGTCCTGCACCTAACCCTGCTAATACTGCGAACTTGTCTCCCCTTAGTCAACCGATTGCACTACAAAAAGATATACGGTCCACACTTAATCCTAATCCCCATTATGTCGGTTTAAGTTGCCATCATTTGTCATCACCCTATTGTGCATTTGTATCATCTTTGTCCTCTGTTTCCATCCCTAAGTCTACAGGCAAAGCACTGTCTCATCCAGGATGGCGACAAGCTATGACTGACGAGATGCCTGCTTTACACACGAGTGGTACTTAGGAGCTTGTTCCTCTTCCTTCGGGTAAATCGATTGTTGGTTGTCGTTGGGTGTATGCAGTCAAAGTTAGTCCAGATGGCCAGGTTGATCGACTTAAGGCTCGTCTTGTTGCCAAAGGGTATACTCAGATATTTGGGCTCGATTACACTGATACTTTTTCTCTCGTGGCTAAAATAGCATCGGTCCGCCTTTTTCTATCCATGGATATTGTTCGCCATTGGCCTCTCTATCAGTTAGATATTAAGAATGTGTTTCTTCACGGTGACCTTGAGGATGAGGTTTATATGGAGCAATCACCTAATTTTGTTGCTCAGGGGGAGTCTAGTGGCCTTGTATGTCGGTTGCGCCGGTCCCTCTATAGTCTTAAAGCAGTCTCCTCGAGCCTGGTTTGGTAAGTTCAGCATAGTTATTCAAGAGTTTGGCATGACTCGTAGTGAAGTTGATCACTCTGTGTTTTATCGGCATTCTGCTTCAAATCTCTGTATTTATCTGGTGGTTTATGTTGATGATATTGTTATCACCGGCAATGATCAGGATGGTATTACTAAATTGAAGCAACATCTCTTTTAGCACTTTCAGACTAAGGATCTGAGCAGAACAAAGTATTTTTTGGGTATTGAGGTATTGTGATCTCACAACGGAAGTATGCCTTAGACATTCTTGAGGAGACATGAATGACAGGCTATAGACCTGTTGACACTCTTATGGATCCGAATTCTAAACTTCTGCCAGGGCAAAGGGGAGCCGCTTAGCGATCCTGCAAGATATAGGCGACTGGTTTTCGGTTGGTAAATTAAATTACCTCACAGTGACTAGACCTGACATATCCTTTCAAATCGTTGTGTACACAAATGCTGATTGGGCAGGACCACCTTCTGATAGACATTCTACGTTTGGATATTGTGTTTTAGTAGGAGGTAACTTGGTGTCTTGGAAGAGCAAGAAACAGAATGTAGTTGTTCGGTCTAGTGCAGAAGCAGAATATCAAGCAATGGCTATGGCAACATGTGAGCTAGTTTGGATCAAACAGTTGCTCAAGGAGTTGAAATTTGGAGAGATCAGCCAAATGGGACTCGTGTGTGATAATCAAGTTGCCCTTCATATTGCATCGAATCCGGTATTCCATGAGAGAACTAAACATATTAAGATTGATTGTCACTTCGTCAGAGAAAAGATACTCTCGGGAGATATTACTACAAAGTTTGTGAAGTCGAATGAACAGCTTGCAGATATTTTCATCAAGTCCCTCACTGGTCCTCTATTAGTTATATATGTAACAAGCTTGGTACATATGATTTGTATGCACCAGCTTGAAGGGGGGTGTTAGAATAGCTATGTGAATATATATGTAACCAGTCCTAGTCACGTATGTAATAGGAGTAGGTTATATAGTATGTGTACTTATAAATAGGGTTCATTGCATTACAATTAACATCAATAATAGATTTTTCTCCCGTGCATTCTCACATTAACTAATTAAAGAATAGAGGAAAATGTGACACCGAGAGATGTAAATGTGAACTCACGTATTTCTTGTTACATAAAATTAATCTGAACTTCTCTTTTAAGGGAAGTGAACAGAGATTGACAGAAATGGCAAGATTTTCTTTTTTAGTCAGAGTGAATATTTTGCATGCCAGACCATTGCGTTGGACAAAATAATTTACCTTCAACCACGTTGTCTAGAAACCCATCAATAGGCACTAACAATACTTCTGATTACAAACTTTTTCATGTGCACTACATTTGCGAATACTTATAAAGTGTAGCAGTAACATGCAGGAAACGAGGCCATCATGGAAAGGATTTATCCTTCAAAAGGAGGGGAAGCAGTTATAACTGCCCGACAAAATTAAGGTTCTCCAGACTAACTTACTAACATTAATTAACTTACCAAATTTCATAATAAGCTGAATTGCATGTACATCTCCAATCCCATGAACTCCTGCACATGGAAACAAAAACAAAGAATATAATGCCAGATTAGTGAAAAGCAAAGTTTTATCAGATGACAGATTCCAGTGAAGTACTATCATTAAGCTGAAGCTGAATGAGATCTACTAGTAAACTACTTTTTTCGGTCCAGTTAAACAGAGTTATCCTCTGTGATATATTGGAAAGATACCAGAATCTGTCCACCGGGAGAGCACATGAAACTAACAGCACCATGTTTTATAAGTGATCTATACAACACCGATTCCGAAGTGATGAGATACAGATATGGCAATTTTTTCTCCTCTTCATTTGGGCTGTTCCGATGAGAGTGAAGGTGCCATGAAATGCCTCCTACAATCACTCAAGTCATTTCCATTTTTAAGAACTCAAAATTTTTCTGTATCTCGTCATTTCGATCAGTCATCACTTAACTTTAACTTTCAGAATGCAATAAATAGCCAGCACTACTTTTACATTACTTACTCGGACCTCCAATGAAAATGGACCCAAGTATGTTTGCTAATACTTTTCTTTTGCTCAAGTCTTAAAGGCTTCTGATGCAACTTGATACATTCTTGGCAGAAGATCTCTGGGTAAGGTCTGGCTAAGGGTGTTTCAGAAGTTGGAGGGCCTGAGCGAGTTTAGTGGAAAACTAAGAGAAGGCCCTGAGCAATCTACCCTTCATTATACAGAAAAGTTTACTTAAGGAAGCACAGATAAACCTGGTATGTTATCAGATTTATCACCCGTAAGTGAGATCAAATCAACAAATTGAGAAGGTTTTAATCCTCCATATTTTCCAGCAAAATCCTCCATTCCAAATGAGACCATCCTGCAAAATGTAAGAAAAGGCTGAAGGACTTAGAAAGTGTTTCAGAATACAGCTGCATGTGTATGATGACAGAAAAATGAGACAAATAAAACCATGGACACAATAATGAAACAACAGAAGGCATCAAAATTATAGGAAAACTAATGGTAAAGGGAAAAGAGACTATCCGCAGCATTAACTATATCTTATCCTTAAAAAAGGGAACTACTCATTGTAGTAATATCCACAAAATGCTGACTCAACTTGTGGATATGCCAAGCTAGTCCATGATTCACCTTAATCAACCATCAAAATTCAAGGTGTACTTCCTTGATAAGACATGTTGGTTCATTAATTTCCAAGACACTCCTGGAATTCAGAATCCGTCCTACCTACTTCCAAATACTCATGTCATATGAAGTTCCCACGACATTTGTTGTAGTATGAAAAACATCAAATATAGGCACAGTAACAAATTTTCTTATAAACATATGAATCAAATTCACCATATCCCCAAACCCTTAATCCATCCATTAACTGGAATGTCTCCCCTTTTACTTGGACAGAGTCAGAAAGAAAATTGTGCTTTAAACAACATCTGAAGTTCGTAGATGGTTGATTTTGGTACAGCAATAAAGTAACTCTCAAATACTTCAGCAAAAGTTGTATCTCCTACCCTATTCTAAGTGCATCTCATGACATCCCGAGTTTACCATAACAGTTCCTGCAGTTTAATTTACCATGGTATCTATTTCAGTCTGATCCTATGCAATCCCAAAGGTAAAAGAAAAGGATGAAGTGCTCAGATATACATCACGAAGCAAAGTAGGATAAACTGATCAAAAGTACAAATATGCCGATATCAACTGATTCAAGTCTCAACCAGCACAAATTAATCAACATGCTGAAGGGAGGTGCACTGACTCAAATCCACGAGGAGCTATTCGTAGAAGGCGTAATGAAGGAGACAGAATCTGGAAAAAATCTTTATCTGGGGAAACAACTCGCACCTGTATTAATAGTAGAACAAGCAACAAACACATCAGCTAGATAACAAAGTAGAAGTTATCAGGGTTCTTAAGATATAATTTCATATTCTACAAGAAATGCTTGTCCTCATTTTTTTTTTTTTTTTTTTTTTT
>MCJB01003514.1:243603-282201 GCA_002018475.1 Nicotiana obtusifolia | reverse complement strand
GGGGGGGGGGGGGGGGGTAGGGTCAAAGAAAGGATTAGCAAGCTTCTAGGCTGGCAAGCTTTTGAAAAAGGAGGTACATATGACACCTTATACAAATCCCATATCAGAAAAAGAGAGAAGAATGAAGTGTTTTGTAAGACATAACACGAGTTCACACGGTACTTGCGCTTTTCGGCTCGATGATGGTATAGCTAGATCATTCCGTCCATTTATATTTTGGGTTGTGTTTTACCATGATACCAATATTTGAAATCCATTCTTTTATTTTGTGATTTGTATAAGTAATCTATTAAATGCCGTAAAATATAATTGTTTGCCCTGTGGTAGAGGAAACATTTCCTTTCTCTTTCATATCATTGACTTCAAACATTAGAAAGTCTCCAATTAAAGGTTAAAGCATCCATTTGGCAATTGACATCCACAATCCAAAAAAGCAAAGCAAAATAGGAAAGGCCTAATTACATCAAAAAGACATCCCAAATTTCTAAATTTTAAAAAAATCCCAATAACAACATAGAAAAAAAGTACAGCATATGAATCCTTGATCATCATACAGTAAACCTTTTCCTGGACAGAATTTAGATGCGAAGGATACAGATTTCTGCATCCCCGTGAGCTGCACATGGAGAATATAGAAACTGATAGACAATACTCACTAGAAAAGCGACATCAAGATGAATCACAATGAGATAAGTTAGTTTGATCTTTATTAGCTCTGATGATACTTGGCTATATGATAAGTGGTGTATGCTTGAAGAAGTCACTGGAATGAACACTTGATTGTGGTTGAGTTGAACGGTTGAATGTTACTATCATTTTAGTTGTTTTCCCCCATATACTTGATATATTAATCACATGTCACTACTTTTGTTGGATGAAACAAGTGTTATGTGTTATGTATGGACTCTTTGTCCTTCCTCATTGTGATGTGTGGATCTATCATAAGTTTATTTATTTTATGATAATCGTAGTGTCCAGGCCAACTTGCGCATATCGTGGCTAATTCCACGAGATACCTGCTACCTCCCACCAGGAACAGGTACCAATTAACTCTGTCCACTAAGGCTTGAACATATGGGAAGAATCACCTAGTATTTTTGCCTCCGCTAGGATTTGAACTTGAGACCTCATAGTTCTCAACCCACTTCATTAACCACTAGGTCACACCCTCGATGCTCTATCACAAGTGTTTTAATATGATGATGGGAACAAATATGGTTAAAGAGTTTTTGTTCAAAGTCATGCTGGCTAGAATAATTTGTACTCAAATGATTCTTATGAAATGTTCTGAGGCTTTACACCTTGTGTTCTTTTGATTACAAGTCAATATTTGGAAACAAATCTTTTTTGAAGGGAGGGAGATGATTATAAATAGATCATGAGCATACATTATTTGAAAAGACCGGGGAGCTCTACGAAGAGTTGACCAACTTTGACTGTGGGTTTGACCAAGAGTTGATCACGGTTGACCACGTTAGATCAACATTAGAGACTTGAGAGAGATCATACATTGCCCATATACATGCCCCATTGCCACATGATCCATTTTACTTAGTTTAAGCTTTTCCTTGTTTTATGTATTCGAACTTGAGCCTTAGCCCATTAGCTTACTTAGCCAAATGGTGAGTCTTTTAGTTTTAGTTTTTGGATGATATGTTTATGTGAGTCTCTTTGGAGACCTTATTGAGTTCTTGAAGAACTCCTTGGATTGCCATTGAAGGTGTAGATCTTATTTGGTAATCTTCTTCTCTTATCTTTAATATCTTTGGGTCAATTGTTACGTAATTAGGATGTAATTAGTGTTATAAACTAATTGTAGCCTAATTCTATCAAATTTGGTATCAAGATCCTTATCATTCTATATCTTCTTCTTCCTCTATTTTCTTTTTTCTTTTTAGGATTTCTCGTGCTTGCTACTTCTTTTGTCGTCATTTGATATAGAGAACCGGGGCTCACCAATGCACAATGTCAGAGGGCGGTCTATGAGCATCTCGTATTTGATTTTGCTGACTTCAACTTCATTAAAAATAGATTCCAGCCATTCTTTCCCTTTTCTATTATCAAGTAATTTGCAAAGCTCCTGAAGAAGCTTGATTTATGTAGAGTTGTGTGTGCTTGTTCTAAGTTGCCGATCAGGACAATATCAAGGATGGAGAAAGGTTCATATTTATACCATGCCTATTAGGGATAAAATATGCATTTAAGTTGTATCCAGTCTTGACCATCTACTAAGCTTGTATTTATGATGTAATGAGGTTTTATGGGAAACTATTTTTTCCAAAAGGCTCTTTGAGTTCTTGCATTTGAATGTAAGTCTGGCTAGGGCCCATGCAAAACGTGCGTTGCATGGGCTGCCACATCTAGTATTTAACAAAGTCTACACCAAATACCACCAAGAAGGATATTCATTAAGAGATGGAGTTTGACGATTCAAATTAACAAAAAGCATCACCAGAAAAATCTCGACAGTTTCTTTTCTTTTTTTCTCTTGATAAGTTAATCAAAATTTTACGAAATAGATATAGATTGTTGCCAATACAAAATTATAGAAATGCCTTAGCTCATTTACTCAAATTCTACAACTAATACTAGCGAAGATACTAGTTACTCAGACTTCCTCCACAATCACTATCAATTCAAACATAGCATACATGTATAACTAAGTGGGATGTACATAAAATTTTGCTCATCAAAACTACTCTTGCACTGTGATTTTGATTCTTAAAATTTGCAATTAGACTAATTCTAAACTAAAAATGCACTATTTATTTTCCTTCCTTGGGTATCATAGAATTTGTAATTTTATGATTCATAAAAGAATGAGTAATTATTTTCGAAGCGAATGCACATGAAGGTTATTTTCAAGAAAGTGGGTGTGACCAGTAACAGAGTCAGAAATTTTACTGAGAGGTGTCAAAATATTAAAAAATAAACACATGAAGAAATTTTGGGTGTGACGATTGATGAAGTATGATTTCATTGTCCAAAAATAACCTTTTGTTTCTTTTGTGCTGATAATATTAATTAAAATTATCTCGTTTTAAGTTTTAAATTGTGTTTACCAAAATTAAAGGCAGTCGAGCACCCATTAGATTAAAATCCTGGATCCGCCACTGGCCATTAAAAGTGTTCGGGTATAATGCTTTGTTCACAACCATGATAATATAGGAGCAAACTAGAACCACGTGCAAGAAAGAGTAATTTTGTAGGCTATGCCAAAAGTTAGAAAGGGTATAGTATCATGATCTAAAAACAAAAAAAGATTGAGGTTACTATAGATATTACATTTTTGAAGCCCAACCTTTTCTTTTGGCACTCGTCTGCAAGGAAGAAATTTGTAGAAGAAGATTCTTTTTGCAATGACGATGGAATAAATCAAAACCAAAGAGATCTGATTTACCTGATAAACACAGGTGACCTAAATGTGGTTGACAGTAACTAGGAAAAATAAGGAATGAAAATGTGATCTAGGAAAAATAAGGAATGAAAAATGTTGTAGATAATAAGGACCTGAATTCTGAACATGCAAAATCAAAGCATATTCTGATTAACAAAGAGAAAGTTGAACATACAAAAGAGCAGCCTGTTACGAGGAGAAATGTGGGAAAAGAGACCAAGAACTCTCAACATGGTCGGTCATCCAGTGGAATAGTATATTTTATTCATTCAAAGAGTATATAATTTATAGGAAATAGCCAATCAATCAAAAGGAAAATAATCCCTTGATTCTAGATAGTCCAAAATTAAGAGATAATTCTAATCCAAATCTAATCCCTAAGAATCTGAAACTTTCCTAACTCATCTGATCTGATATGACCTCATATGATGATAATCAGATAATACAAATCAACACTCCCCCTCAAGTTGGTACATAGATATCCCACATGCCTAACTTGCTCACAAGACCTTCAAATCTCGGGTTAAATAACCCCTTAGTAGAGATATATGTTGTGTGTTGGCACAAATAGTAAGCACGCACTTCCTTCTTTGAGCTTCTCCTTGATGAAATGTCCATCTACCTCATTATGTTTTTTTTCTATTATGTTGAACGAGATTATAGGTTATACTTATGGCAACATTGTTGTCGCAGTATAGCTTCATCGGTAGAGTCATAGGTCTTCGTTGTTCCTTTATCATTTCTTAAGCCAAATCATTTCACAAACTCCAGGAGCCATGGATCTGTACTCCGCTTTTGCACTACTTCATGCCACAACACCTTGCTTTTTACTCCTCCATGTCACGAGATTTCCCCAAATAAATGTACAATGCCTAGAAGTAGACATTTCGTCAGTAAAGGACCCTGCCAATCTACATCCACTCTATGCCTCAAATGCTCCTTTATCGCTATTTTGGTATAACAATCTTTTTCTCGGTGAGCCTTTCAAAGTATCTCAAAATATAGTAGACAGCCTCTTGACGTTCTTTTCGAGGAGAATGCATAAACTGACTAACTAAGCTTATTGCAAAAGTGATATCAGGACGAGTTTGATAGGTAGATTATCTTCCCTACCAATCTCTGATATTGGCCTTTGTCAATCGGATCTCCTTCTTTATTCCCGAACTTTACGTTTGGATCAATAGGAATTTCTACGGGTGGCACCCTCTCATTCCTGTTTCTTTTAACAAATCCAATACATATTTTCTTTAAGACACGATTATTCCTTCCTTTGATCCAGCCATCACCATGCCAAGAAAATACCTCAAAGGTCCCAAGTCTTTGATTTCAAATTTTGATGCTAATTGATCCTTTAGGTTCTTCATTTCAGTTGAGTCATCTCAACGTAAAGTATGATGTCATCAATATACAATATAAGGATTGTTATTTTTCCATGTAGTGAATGTCGAATGAACATTGTGTGATTTGCTTGTCTTTGAAAATATCCTAAACCTTTGACAAACTGAGCAAATTTGTCCAACCAAGATCTATGAGATTGCTTTAGACTATATAAAGACCTTTTAAATTTACATACCTTTGCCCCGAATCGGTTTTCAAAGCCCGGTGGAGGAGTCATATAAACTTCCTCTTCAAGTTTTCTATTCAGGAATGCATATTTTACATCTAATTCTTAAGGGGCCAGTCACGGGTAGCGGCAACAGCAAAAAGGACTCTACTAGGATTCAGCTTGGTTGTTGGAGCAAATGATTCAAGGTAGTCGTTGTCGTAGGTTTGAGTAAATCCTTTAGCTACAACATACGCCTTGTACCCTTCCAATGACCCATCTGACTTGAATTTAATGGTTAAAACTCATGGATAACCCTCTGTTTTCTTTCCTCGTTGTAAATCCATCATTTCCCAGGTCTTATTTTTTTCTAGGGCCCTCAACTCTTCTAGAATTGTCCCTCCATTCAGGAACATTTAAAGCAACCCGCACATGCTTTGGTATGTCCAAACTAGATAATCGAGAAAGAAAAGCTGAAAAGGAAGAGGATAATTTTTTTATGTGACACAAAGTTCGACATGGGGTGCTCAATGACTTCTCTCACACATTTTCTTTTAGCTATAGGAAGATCAAAATATGAAGAGGAGCCCTGAAACGACGGTAAAGTTGTCTCCTTGTGACATATAGGTCACGGGTTCGAGCAGTGGAAGCAGTTAATAATGCTTACCTCAGGGTAGGTTCTTTACATTACGCCCCCTAGGGTGAGGCCCTTCCTCAGATCCTCTGTGAATGCAAGATGCTTTATGCACCAAGATACCCTTTTATAGAAGATCAAGATATGAGGGAACAAGAGATGTATCGGAAACAAACTTGTTTGAAATGTATCGAAAATAAACTTGTTTGAAGCACTACGTGGAATCTCATTACTTGGAATTTCATTCTAGTCTTGTGGATGCCAAAACTTTTCTCTTGTTTATTCTCTCAAAATAAAAGCAAAATTTCATAAAAGTTAGTTACTTCAAGTTGATAATAGTATAATACAATCAAATCTGAGTAGTCTTCAAAAAGCACTAAGTGGCAGCAACAGCACCAATTGTACAGTATAGACTACTAGAGCAGTACCCTCACAACCTAAAAAATCCAACTTTTCCAGTATTTGTTTGCAGATCTAACTCAAATTTCTTGAGCAAATGCAATTTGTCACCACGAATGATGCAAGATCAAGAAGGCCAAGAATCCAAGAAATTCAAGAAGTCCAAGAATCCATCCAAGATTAGGATTTTTTTTCCTTGAAGATTAAGATTTCTTATTTCTTGTTTCCTAGTAATTTAATTCTTATTTTAGCAGGATTATATTCGTAGGTCTAGTCAAACTAGGATTGTTAGTTGGTATCCCATCCTTACTAGACTTCTCTTTTCTATTTCAGTTAGGATAGGTTTTTCTTACCCTTATTCTTAATCTAGTTTAATTAGAATTATTTTTTCTTAACCTCATCAATTTTACTCCTTATAAGGCCTATTTAAAGGGCTCAATATACTGAAAATAATGATGGGTGATTAGTTTTTCTAAGCTATTTCTTCAAAAACATGATTTACTTTTTATTTCACTGTTCTTCCTTTATTCAACGCTTCTTGCAATCTTGCGGGATTGAAGAACATGTGGGTGAGGTTTCTTTTCATCTTACATTCTTTTAACGTGAGTTTGAAGAACGCTTTCGCTAGTTTATAAACAAATTTAGCGGGGTGCTTTTGCTTTTCTCTCTCCTTTGTACTTGAGAGGTGCAAAACCTTGAAAGTATATCAATTTGGTACCACAGCACAGGTTCCAGATTCGAATTCTTGACTTGCTATCTTATTCATCGTGTCACCAAATAAGAAAATAGCAAATTTGTGATCCTCTTCAATGGATCTTCAATTAAAAATTAAGAAATTAAGAACTACAGTCCTTGAGCGAGACAATGAAGAAATTAAATTGCAGCTAAATAGCTTGACGGAATCAATACGGCGTCTGACTGAATTGGTTGAAGGTTTGGTGCTTCAATCAACATATAACATACCAGTGCTACCGCCACGTCTACCACTTCGGTATTCACCAATTCAACCGCATAGATCAAGATATATTGAGCAAGTTGAAGAGGTTGAAGCCGACCAAGGCATAAGAGTACCAATGCACCATGCCCAATATGATAAATATTCAGATAATCAAGGGAATGAAGAGGACAAAATTGATGAAGACCAATATCAAAGAAATGAGAAAAATGCATTCGATCCAAAACTTGAGGAATTACCACCAAAGTTTTATGATGATCCATTGGATAATCCAACCATGTGTGTCGTTGACTTTTCATCTTTCAGAGATGCTCAACACAATATTGATTTTATTGTTGACTCAATCATCCCAAACAAGTCAGCATATTGTGTTAATCCTAAAGTTCATAAAAATATGCATGAATAAGAGGAAAGATTACCTAAAAGGGAGTGGATAATGGAGAGTTTGAGTCCATATATTGGAGAAACAAGATGTCTTCACGTCATAAATATGTATGGTTATCATCAAAGTGACTATTGGCGTACAAGCGATGCAATTGATGCATTCTCAAGAAGAGCGTTGATCTCCATGCTTAATTCAAAGTTATACATGGAGTTGGCCAAGTTTCATGAAGTTCTAACACCAATAACTTCATATTGTCATTTGAAGTTTGATAGTCAATATAGAAAGACTACATGGAGAAGGCATGGTAGAAAGTTGAAACTTAGAAAGTGGGATTTAGTTCGACCACATGCTAAGTTTTCTTACAACGTGAAGAAGCTCTATGATAAGCTAGCAAAGTGTAACTTGAAACCTGGTGAACATTAGGTCCTCATTCTTTATTATAGCAAATCTTGCGCCATTTATGAAAGCTGTTAGACTCGAGGATGAGTCTTTTTCAACCAAGGGAGAATGATGCTAATCCAAGAAATTCAAGAAGTCCAAGAATCCATCCAAGAGTAGGATTTCTTTTCCTTGAAGACTAAGATTTCTTATTTCTTGTTTCCTAGTAATTTAATTCTTATTTTAGTAGGATTATATCCGTAGTTCTAGTCAAACTAGGATTGTTAGTTGGTATCCCATTCTTACTAGAATTTTCTTTTCTACTTTAGTTAGGATAGGTTTTTCGTACCCTTATTCTTATTCTAGTTTAATTAGGATTAGTTTTTCTTAACCTCGTCTATAAAGCCTATTTAAAGGGCTCAATATGCTGAAAAAAATGATGGGTGATTAGTTTTTTTAAGCTCTTGCTTCAAAAACGTGATTTACTTTTTATTTCACTGTTCTTCCTTTATTCCGCGCTTCTTGCAATCTTGGGGGATTGAAGAACGTGCGGGTCAGGTTTCTTTTCGTCTTACATTCTTCTAGCATGAGTTTGAAGAACGCTTTCGCTAGTTTTGTCAAAAACTTTAGCGGGGTGCTTTTGTTTTTCTCTCTTCTTTGTACTTGAGAGGTGCAAAACCTTGAAAGTTCATCAAGGAACGATAAAGAAGTAAAGATGACAACAATAATCCTATTGGCTCATACAGAAGAGTATTTTGACATTGATATAAACAGAGAAGAAAAGGTGCTTACCACTACATGTGAAGGAAGAAATTCCAGAACGTCAATAATCTGCAATATAAGCATGTTGGCTAGATCAATATATGAACCATAAATAAAAGACGACGACCGCTGTAGATCTATACAGTAGATCCAAACTAATTCAAGCAACTACTGAAGAGCTAAATTAGCAAGTCGCTTCAGTTAAAATAAGAAATTTGAACTTTTCTGGGAACTCTTAATTTCTGGATTCACTACATTGTTTTATGAAAGTTCACCCTAGCATTAAACAAGCATGGAGGAGTTCCTTAAGACAGAAAACATCTTCATTTACAAAGGCGTCTAAGGTTTAAAGGGTAATCCCGCAATGTAGATACGAAATTGCCTAACTTTGCCCATGTTAAAATATCACCAGAAACATCAGGAAGCTAAAGGAGCAAAGACTTACAAGTGACAATGCTGTAAATATAGTCAGTACCCAATCTCCATTGCCATCAGCGTGTGAAAGATGACCGTGGTGCAGTTTAGCTGCTCAAAACATAAAGAAACAATTATCACTAAATGTAGAAGATTTCACCAGACATGGAGAGGAAGAACACATGTCCATATCTAATGGAATTATCTATATTCCAATAAGCTCATGATAAAAGGTCCAGTTTTATCAAGTTAGCAAGTGAAATAACACAAAATTCTCATTCACACAAACTTTACTCCTCCCTTGTCAAAGTGTTCTATCCAATTCAAGAAGCTTAACTATGTATCAGAAGCAAAATATGCATACTCATTGATGTCAGCAAAGGGTAAATTACTTCTTTTTATATGAAGTAAGAGATATTATAAAAAGCATCAAGAAGATGCAAAAGAGCACTGTCCAGGTGCTAATATAAAAGATGATATGTTAGCTCTATACAGATGGTCCTATGCTAGTGTTAGGGAGCTAACATAATCCAAAAATAATTTGGGGGAGCTAATAGGGGAGAGGTTACTCCAGCTATATAACAAAACTATACAATTAGCTTTCACAGAGTAATTTGGAGTTGCTAAACCCTCAAAACATCTTCTATTCCTTTCTGTCCAAATAGCCCAGAAAATACATCCAGGAATCATTTTCCAGATCTTGCTGATGGATTTACCAACTTTCCACAGACTCCAACTACTATAAGCATCTTTAATACTCTCTGGCATCACCCAGTTGAGACCTAAAACTGAAAGGAACATATTCCAAATATCCGTAGCAACTGGACAATGCAAAAACAGATGTCTGTTTGTTTCAAAATCCTACTGGCACATGTAGCATCTATTAACTATGGGAATACTCCTTTTGCAAAGATTATCTTGAGTGAGGCACACTTCCTTCAATGCAGTCCAGCTATGACATATAACTTTGGGGGGTAATAAAAGGGTAAATTACTTTAAAAACTGTATCAACATAAACCAAGTAGAAGAAACTTCCGGCATTGTAAATCGATCTGGCAGTCAAGCACAAAAAAGCCTTCAACTTATGCCATCTAGCAAGCCTCAAGTAGAGACCTCAGTACAAAATAAAAAGCAACTAAAGAAGCAAATTCTGATAAAGGCACATAAAAAAGAAAGTGATTGATAACTCGAAATGGCAGTACCATACTTAAGAAATCTTGTTTCTCTTATCCACCCAAAAAAGAAAAAGGCCTCTTGCTAACGCTTTTGCTTTTCTTGGTTTGGGCCTTTAGTCCCATACAATCCTCCATATATAACCAAAGGTTTTTTTTCTTCCTATACCCAACAAATACCTCGTCCAGAGAAAAGGAAAGAGAAAACAAAGGAAAAGGAATTTTTTTATATATAAAAAGGATTCTTTTCCTTTTTCAGTTTGATAAAATAAGTGTAAAATTCCTTTTCTCTTGACCCACCTACTTAGTGACTAAAGTAAATAGGCTGATGTTTTAATCTCTGTTCCATTTATCTCTTTATTTCTCTCAAATCAGACGTAGGAAAGAAAATGATCTTCATTCACTTCTTTCTTCATTTTTATCTCTATCTCTTGTTCCTTCCTTTCTCTTTGTTTCCCTCTTCTCCAAATAACCGGTTGACAAAAAAAAGTATTTCTATGCAAGTTGCAACGCGAAGAAAACAAGTTTCAGCATGACAAAGACTTTTTTCACAAAAAAGTAACTAATGTGAAGGTAGAGGCTCCTACGGAGAGTAATTGGGACCGTCAAAAATATTGGGAGCTCGAGCAAGTAAATATTGCTCCACTATTGATTAAGAAACTTTCAAATTTGTAGTTGTTAGCTGAAGATAGATTCCTACTACTTCTCACTAGCAATGGAACTTCAAAGAGTATGCATCTACCCTGTGAAGTCCTTTAGATGAAGACTTAGCACTTTTGTCAATGTCTTGTTTCTTATGTTTTAGAATATATTGCAGGATTTTCTGCTCTTATCACTTGATTTCATCGTACTTCTGTTCTGTGAAGAATTCATACATCCGTCATTAACTGAATTATCAGTGCTTTATTCGTTCCTAAAGGAACTTACAGATACTTGATCTTTCCAACCAAAGATTAATACAAGGTACGAGTTCTATTAAAGTGATGCATAAATTTCCCCATATACAAGGCGTACACAAAAATGTCATTCTCCAAGAGATTATATTAAGTCATTAGCAACTTTAGTGTTCTTCTTTTCCTGAATCTTCTTCTTTTTCCATCTATTGATTTGTCCACTTGCTTTTGTCAATTCTATTTTTCACTTAGGTCCACCCCTCCCCCCTCCCTCTGTGCCTTAACTTTCCATGTTCTCATATTGCAGACGCAATCAAACAGAATATATCATTAAACACCATTCAAATTTCAAGCATTGCAAAAATGCATTTTGGCATGGCTTCTATAAGACCTAAAATCTACTTCAATATACTGAAATTGTTCAAATATTGTATAACAATTTCTCCATTATTGGAAATTATGGTTATCAAGATAGGAAATGCAATGCGAAAGCAGATTTTATTGATTATATATAGTTGATGCTTTTTAGATATAATACATCACAAATAACCACAATCAATGTCCAAAGTAGGATGAATACGACAATCAATGATACAGACAAAAAACATACCAAGCAGCCGGTAATAAGCTCGGTAAATTATTGAGGTTCCATCAATGAGCATGACTCTGCCATTCGAAGGATCAAGATTGGGCGACTTAATTTGAGTATGGGGAAAATCAGAAAGCACATTTCTACGTAACAGTTGCTCTGTTTTAACATTATTAGCAGAAGAAACGGCTCTGCAGTAACCCTGACAAATTATAATTAGTGCTTTAATGTTGAAAAGTACAAGGGACTGAAGATAAAGACTAATAGAAGCTTTTTCTATTTACCCTATTAAGAGGAGATGTCGATAAAGAACAAATGGGACGCAACTTTCTGAAACGGGAACTACTGAAATTGCCACTAGGCAACTGAGCAACCCGTATCTTTTTACTCCCTAAGTGAAAGAGAGTCCTCAAACAATGTGACAGTTGATGACATGCCATGTGCTCTGAAACTTGCTCCCTTATTACACTTCAACTTCAACAAAATACTGTGAAAATCTAGAAATTAAGTTAGAAGTTTCGAAGATAACGTTTACAAATATTCAAAACGTTTCACATTATATCAGCTAGTGAGTGCATACTAATTGACAACTATATGTGCTGTACAACCACAACTATAAAGTTCAATAAAATTTTCTGCTACAAATGGCGTATACACTAAGTAGTGATGAAGTAGAAAAATTTAGGTTTGGACCCATTTGAAAATAGCAAAGGAATTATGTAAATCCACCACAGTAATCAAGAAAATATATCCACCAGGAGCAATTGAACTTTCAAGGAATTTAATCTCACCTTTTTCACCTGGGATATCTGCTTTACAAGAGCAGAGCCATTTGGATTACAGACCGCCAACACGGTCTCTTTTTTCTTCCTG
Source organism: Nicotiana obtusifolia (assembly GCA_002018475.1). NCBI lineage: Eukaryota > Viridiplantae > Streptophyta > Magnoliopsida > Solanales > Solanaceae > Nicotiana > Nicotiana obtusifolia. The sequence continues at coordinate 269,807 of MCJB01003514.1, read as the reverse complement.
TCGAGAAAAATGGTCCTTTATGTTCAGGGTAGGTTCAAAAATAATAAGTGAACATTTTTGGTATCTATTAAATACTATTAGCCAACAAGCGGCGCCTTAAAGTTGCCACTATTTTTTATTTTGCCACTTCAATTAAGGTTTGTTCTTATTATAGGCTGATATGGCCAAAAAAGTATTTCTCTGTTTCTATATATATATATATATACTATATTAAAAGCACTATGTCCCTTAGCAAAATATTGTTCGCCTCTTTTATTTTTTAAAAATAAATATTATATTGGGCAAACAGTCATTTGTAATTTCTCTAATATTTAGAATTTTAATTATTTCACTCTACTTCAAAATGTCACTATCAGATAAATACTGCAAAGGAACGATCAAAAATACTCGAGGAAGTCTTTTTTATCCTTCAAAAATAAATGTTATATTGGGCAAACAGTCATTCGTAATTTTTCTAATATTTAAGATTTTAATTATTTCACTAATATTTGGGACTTCAAACTTAACTAAAATTGATGTATTAAACTTTTCCGTATTTGATTTATATGATACTAGTGAAGGTTGGCCCGTGATTGTAATCCAAGATTTTCTTTTATACTGTTTTTTATCTATCTGTCTATGTGTTAAATAATTGGTTCAATTTAAAAATTATTAATAAGTTTCATAATTTAATTTATGTTTGTGAGATGTTAATATATGCAAATACTTACATGACATATGATTTTATTTTCACTTATATTTCTTCTGTTATAAATCTTTGTATTTTATACGTTTGAAGTTCTCTATTACAACATTGTTGTCTCGGTTTATTTTTAATTTTTAAAAACAATTGATTGTTAAACATCTATAAGAACATATAATATAAATCTTATTTGACTTTTGTGGACAAAAATTATCCAAAAATCAATTTTTCAATCTTTTTATGTTTGAATACAAATGGTAGAATAGAATGTCACTAATTTCGACTTTTAATTTCTCAATGTTTCAAGTTCACAAGAATTGCTAAGGTTTCAACTAAAAATTTCAAGTATCATATAATATTTATAATCGATACAAAAAAAGTTATCTAACAATCTTAAGATCTTTCATTGAAAAATATTTTTAAAAATTAAAATAGAGATACAAACTAATTTGGATAGATAAATTCTCAATTCCCTTGCATGATCAAGTTTCTAATGAAAAGTCTTAGAGTAATAATAATTAATAAAAAGTTCAATAAAGCAATGTGAGTAATTAAGATAAAGACCATTTAAAAAGCTAATAACATAGAAATTAGAAACTCCTAATTGCATAACAAATGATGAAAAAGGTTTTCAAATAGTTTTATTTAAGATCTTAACGTAAAAGTTTTATGTAATTATGTTACGTATTTGTATGTAGATTCCAACATTTAATTTATATTTACTGCAGTTAACTAAATAGTACTTCAAGTCAAATGATTTACGGTATGAACAAAAGTATAAGCGTATACCAAACGTCATTAAAGCTCTATTAGCCTTGTGATGCCATATATATTTAAATTTTATGAATATTAGGTTTGGATTAAAATTTTAAGAGTTTACGTGATTTCTGAACCATATAATTTCTTTTATTTCATTATCTCCCTTGGTTATATTGCACAGCATTGACGCGGTCTTTGAATTTCTTCATATAAGCTTTCTCTCTGCAATTTTTTTCCCTTCTTATAGTGAAGATGCAAAATGATACGTATGAATAAGAACTTTAATGATCCCCATTTCTTTAAAGAGTTGTACATCACAGATACCTATCAAGAAATTCATAGATTGCAATGATAGCGACGTCTATAGCAAAAAGCCAGATGGATCCATATACCCAGAAAAGCTTTTGGATAATATCACGCATGATGAGATAAGCAAGGGATATTTTTGTCAAGTTACTTAGATATTTACATGGAAGCTACAATAAGATACTTTTTCGGCCAATCACATTGCTCCACTTTACATGAAGTTACTAGAATGTCCTCAAGGAAGCAAGCAGGCATGCTGACTGTTTATCCTTGGCTTCGGATAACAATTAAATTTGTACGTGATTTTAAGGACACGTGATTTAGTTTGATACAAATAATGAAGAATAAAACAGAGATTAAAGTCGGTAAATAAATTGAAAAAAATGCAAACCACAAGCCTTGAATAGTCTTGGCCTTTATTGATTTCTTCGAGATAAAACAAATATGAATCAAACGAATAAAGAGATAATAAAGCAGACTTCTTTTCTATATTTTGACAATTGAATCGTGAGATGCCTTTTACAATTGCATTGCCCCTTTATAGGGGGAGGGGGAGGGGGAGGGAGGGGGAAGATAATTCTTATACAAGGTAAGAATCTATTTACAAGGTAAAATATCCCTTGATTTACTGATTTCAACAGTCTTGTTGATTGACGCCGTGATTTCCGCTGAGATATTTACATATCACGGGATTTCCGGTCCTTTCGTTACGCAGATCTGATAATTTTACCCTAGGACATTTCCCATAATCGACCTCGACAAACTCATCTCGGGTATCATGGCTTCGAGTTCCGATTCGATGTTGTTCGGTCTCGATCTTCGATCTTTGATGCCTCGATCCTGGCCTATCGAGCATTAGTTATGATTGATACCAACCGTATAAACTCGAACTCGATTAATCCCTACGCAAGCGGTCCGAGTTCGACCCCATACACTGACCTCTTTTCTTCTCCCTTATTAATAATTAGAATTAGAATATAATCATATTTGTAAAAGATGATATACAACAATACTTGTGAAAGAAGTCCACGTTTGTAGGGTTAGAATCTTTCCAATAAAAAAAAAAAAAAAAAAAACCAAATTTAACATAGTTATCGTACGAGTTTTTGGGTTTGGAACATCTTGGTAGATTTAGGAATACTTTTTGTTAAGAAAATGATTAGTATAAATAATAGAAGAAATTAAAATCTGAAGTCTAGGATAGTTTATTTATTTCTCCAGTTTAGTGGGCCTTTTCACCCAAAAAAATTAAATAGATGAAAAAAAAGAAATAAAAGAAAATTATGAAGAGGAAATTAAAAGAAACAAAAAAGAAGTAAAAGACGGACTAAAGAAGGGGATAATTAAAAAATATTGCATATTCACATTAGGGTAGTGTCGAACACTTTGCACTCCTTTTAGGTTTAGGAGTCTTCTTTTTTATAATAAAATATGAAAAGTTCGAATAAATTTAGCACTCTCGTAAAAAAATATTGGTAAAGAATCTTTAATTATTGGTAAATTATCGGACATAAATTTTTTAATAATTAATACAAATGTACATGCAATGCACGTACTCAAGTGCTCATTTAAAATTATATGCGCGTTTTACCGTTCAATCAAACTATACTTCTATGACACTTTTATATAATAGAGCATGTATTAGAACAAATTTAATAAAGAACCACTAAAATAGATACCATCCTAAACATGATCAACATAATTTTTGTTTTAGAACTTGCAATTTTATGAACTTATATTGCTTTTAGAGACGTGCGAGACATGCATACATTTAAATTTAAATTATTATTTTTCTAATATTTTGGACTTCGAAATCAATTAAAGTTTCTTTCCTTATATGAATTATGTAGGAATTCCCAATATTTAGTAATATAAATCAAGGAAAGTTTTACTTATATAAAATATTTTCTTACTTGAGTTGTCAGCTATAATTCAATTCTACTACAATTATGTTTACTTGCGCTTTGGAATAGATTCGACATCTCACGATTTTGTACATATCAGTTATTACAAAATTGAAGCTCAAATATAATAAAATTTTAATTGACCGAGGAAATAACTAAAAATTTAAAAACATAACCAGTTAAATCATATACTAAAACTTTTGATCGGCAGTTGGCCGAAAAAGTAGTAAGTTCGAATAGTTGGGAAGCGTTTCAGTCTCTCTTCTTTTATATTTTTTATTATTTTAAAAATGGTTAGGAAAAAATCTTATTTTCAACTTTAATGTAAACATATGATACGCGTACTACCTATCATTTAGTTATATTGTCTATCTAAATATGAATTTGACTCTATTTCTAATCAGGCATAAACTAATAAATATTCTATTTAGGTTGGAAAACAATTCTAAAAGAAGCCTCCTCTGATGTAGCTTAATTTATTTTATTTATTCAAAGTAATTTTTTCTTCAACACCAAATATTTAGCAATTATTTTTGTATATAGTATGGATACATATTTAAAAACAACTCTTTTTATTATCTCCAACATATATTTTAAATGTTATTTATGTTGATATTAAACCAATATGCCTTCATTATCGGGTACACACATAACATACGTATTCTAAAGACTAGTGTATATATATATATTGGCAACTTTAAAAAAGCACTCATCCTAGCTTGCTCTATTCATCTAGGAGGAAAAGCCCAAAAGCATACACTATATTTAGCTTTTGACGTAAAATAATCCATATATTTAACATGGTGCACTAATAGTCGTTTTTCTTAATAAAGTGGTGCACTTTTAATCACAACCTTAAACATCATTTTTTAACTGGACTCTCTTCACGTACCTGTCACATTATTTCTATTTTTAAAAAAAACAGATTTCTCTGCAAAAGATCGACGTTCTCTTCCTCCTCTTTCCCATTTCTTCCCCCAATTTTCATAACCCTAGTTTATAAATTCACGAGACCAGGTGGGTAATCAGGCGAGCCAGATTGGTCTTGTTGGAGAAAGACAAGAAAACAAAATGAAGATTCAAGGGTGAACACATTTATATTTTATGTAGTTCAATATCGACAAATTTAACTATCACGTTCACAAGAATGAAACTTTCGGTTAGAAACTTTGTTTACCACTTGCACATTCTCTTGAAAGACACATCATTAACTATTTTTTCTCCTATAGCACGTCGAATTTTTAACTTTGTTCTGATTCTATTTCCTATTGCTAGTTTGATCTCCTTTTAGATTTTGAAATTTCAGTATATTATTATTCATTTGGTAACAGCTAATTTGCTAGATTACTAGCTGAAGGAATAGACAATATTGGTTATACACTTGCTCAATGCCTTATTGAAGGCCTTTTGATGGTAAAGTCCAGATATAAAAGCAGTCCAAGATATAACGTTCCAATTGGCAAGTCCTCCGGAAAAATTCTCGGCCTCCTCAATCATTTTTGTCATTAAAAAATGTACCTTTTACTTTTTTATGTGATGAATGATTTCGATGAATGAGTATCAATATTATTTTTCATAAAGCAATTGGCATAAAATTTCTATTTCATTGTAACTGGCCATACTTCGTTAAGCATCGACAACAAAAATTATTTCTTTGACAAAATGATTCGCGTGGCTTAGACAACAGGTTTGGTCTTCCATATCCGTTCTGATATTGGACTGTTAAATATTAGATTTCATTTACTCAATTTTAAGTATCAACTTATACTTTATGGAAAGCTTGTGAATCATTTTCTGATTATATACTGAATGAAAGATGAATGTTATTGTGGCATAAAAAATGTGGATGTATTGTACTAATTATAATTAGAAAAAATTTCAGCAGCATCTTTTAGCATTTAGTAGCAGTTTACAGCTCCAAGAACCAATACAAAGCAGCAACTAATGTCAAGTTTCACCACCAGCCTAAAAATTAGCAAAAACAACAGTCATTTTCCAGCAAAAATAACAGTCAGGTTCCAGCACCAACTTCAAAAACAGCAGTACAATTCCAGCACCAGCTTCAAAAAACAACAGAATTCCAACACCAGCTTACAAACCAGCATTAACAGCAATAAAAATTCCTGCACCAGCTTAAAAATCAGCAAAAATACCAACAACATTCAAGCACCTGCAGTGCACCCAAAAAACACCATAAACTTACTAGAAACTTATTCTAAAAAGCACAAAACTGATAATAGAGAACAACATAAATGCTCCAGCAAGTAGATATAAAGAATGAACCATTTTTACCCCAAAAAAGTTGTTAAACTTCAAAAGGCATGTCAATCTTTTGTGTATATTGAAAACTTTCCCAAACAAATTCTGGTCACATTTCTACTTCGACCTGTCCCATTTGGTCATGTTCCACTTCTCCACGACCCACTTCGTCATATCCGATCCTCTTAACCTGAAAATATAATACGTACAACTTTTATGTTAGTTTAAGCTTACTAAATGAGAAATTATTTTTAATATAAAAACCAACGTTACATATAGTTTCTGAAGAACTGAATAGGTAGTTTCTTCTTGTACACTATTATATTTGCAAGTCCTTTTGTTGTGGCCTGGCTTGTGACATATATTACAATCTAGAGATTTTTGCTTTCGTTTCATCTTTGTTCGACTAGCACAAACTTCATCTTGTTCCTTTTTTTTCGCAACTTTTGCTTTCTTCCTCTCTTACTATTTCTTACAATCTTTGGAGGCAGAAGAGGAACTTTACTTGACTTAGGCCATAGTTGTGGCCCATTCATCGGAAGAAATGAGTTTTCATAAATTCTTCTATATGTTTTCACCTTGTAACAATTATGGACATAGTAAAAAATGTTATCCTTCTTAGCCCAAATTGCTGCAATAGCATGCTTGCAAGGGATTCCCGTGAGACTCCATTTTCTACAACTACAAGATTTTTCTGCAAGTCAATTGCCCAATTGTCCGCAACTGTAGCTCCTAAAATTTCATAGCTCCAGTAATTTATTCTCTAGGTATATATTTAGCAGCTGTAATCTAATTTTTGTGTAATATATCCTTGATCTTAGGACAAACATCACCCAAATTCCATTTCTCAGCTTTTCCCCTATTAGCTAGCATTCTATCCATGAGTAGATATCATAATTTCTCCAAAAGTGTCACAATTGGCTTGACTCGAGCATCAAGTATCATGCTATTAAATGCTTCATACAAATTATTTTGGTAAGATGTCACACTTAGCATCTGAAGAGAAATGCGACATAGACCATTCACTACGATCTTTATCAGATAACCAAGCAGCGACATCAGGATCTAACTTTAAAATATCTGCCATACAATCATTAAATTTTCTCATAGTAGTAGCCTTTGCAGCAGCCTAAAGTGCTTTTTTTAATGTGATACCGCCAAAGCCAACCCTTTTGAAATTGTTATGGAGGTGTTTTACACAGAACCTATGGTTAACATGAGGCAAAACTTCATTAAAAGCTTCAATAAGTCCTTTTTGGTTACCAGTCTCGTGTATATTCAAGTCAGCCTCCAAATGATTCAAAAACCAAGCATGTATCTTTGTTTTCCTTTTCTACAGTTGCATAGGCAACAGGGAATATGTTGTTCTTATCATCCATGCCAATTGCAGATAACAATTGAGTTCAATACATTGGACCCTTCAATCAACACCCATCCACCCCAACTTATTTTCTACAATCCGTTCTAAACCCAAGCTTGCATGCAGAAAAACAAATATATATTCTCTGAAATCTCTGTGGCTCATGGGGGATTTCGTTATCAATGAACTTCATGTAAACTGTGTTGCCTGGATTTGTCCTATCAATTTCATTGCAATAATTCCACAGCATTTTATATTGATCTTTGATGTCACCATCAATTAATGCAATAGCCTTCATCTTAGCTCTTTTAGCTTGAGATAACGTCACTTGAGCTTTAAGTTCAATGCTCACTCTATCCCTAAATTCAGCCACTTTCCAATCCCGATTTGATCCAATTTCTTTGAGGTGTCTTCTTGCAATAAAAGATGACGTGATCGTTCTATTTTCATGATGCCACTCCTTACAAGTATGTACAGGATTGTAAGTTTTAATTTGGAAAAACCTTGTCTCTTTGCATTCTAGAAGCCATGATTTTCCATTTGCACTCTGAATGATGTATGCAACGTGCCTCTATTCTTACACTATCGTTCCTACTCCACTGGATATACTTTCCATTCTTAATCTCATGAGTTGCTACAACATTCTTAAATTCCTGCTTTGTCCCAAAGGTATATTCTAAACCTAATACTGGGCTATCTCCATCGGTCTTTGGATTGAACTGAGGAAAGTTAAAACTGTCAGTTTCAGAATCACTATCCAAACTATGCATGTCTTCAGAATCAACACAATCAGGATCCCCTTCTATGTCAACCATCTTTCTTTTTACTTCGTCGCTAAGGAGCTCCCTCTCTTCCAAAATGCTTTGGTTCCTCTTCTCATGTGTATTAACCAACACATCATCTGAAAAATCAGCTTCTAAATCACTAAAATCATCAGAAGATGAATTTTCACACATAAGCTGTTGCTTGTTATTTTCTTTAATATTTGATTGAATTATTGAATCCACTTTGTCCATTTGAAAATAAGAGTCCAAGTGTTCAAACTATATCTCAAGCACATTGTCCTTTTGGATGCTTTTACCAACTGCAGAGGCTTCAAAATCTGTAGAGATTAACTTCCATCTACTACCAGGCCTTTCATACTTGCGCCAAAAAGTTATTGAATCACTCAAATAACCACATATCTCTGCCATCTTCTTGAACTCAGCAATATTCAATTTGCGGCATTTACATAATCAATGTAATATATGTTTCCTCCAACATAGTGCTTCTATGGTATACGCTTCATAATTCCCCCATGATATATTTTCACAGTGACAAGTGAAGCCTCGGTGATCGAATCTAAAATTACAAATAGTAAATTTCATAAGGTATTGTTGTAGACAAGAATAATACAAAATAGTTGTTTGTTGAAAACGAACCAGCAAAATTAATAATTGAAAATTTCTTTTAGCAAGAGTAGAGAAATACAAAAAACTATAACAAAATCAAGATGAGAAACGCAATGCTCATATTGTAACAACAAAATCTCTATATGAAAATCGAGAGGAAACCATAAAACGGAGGTGATTCTCTTCCGGTGTTGCGCCTTAAGAGCATTGTTACTTCCTAATAATTGATTCTGTTACATATGCGATTAGGGGTAGATATGATTTGCGATCGAAGTTTTGGCTCCAAAAGGGCCTGGTATTACTCTCTTCGCAAGAAAGGAAGACGGAGAGACAAAGTACCTATTCGTTTGAAGGGAAAATAAATCGTGTGACATGCACGTGAGGTGAGTCCCGTTAAAAAACTAACGGTGTTTAGGATTGTAATTAAAAGTGCACCACTATTGAAACGAAAAATGACTATAAGTGCACCATGTTAAAGAATATGTATTATTTTAAGTCTAAAGCTATAGATGATGTATGATTTTGGGCTTTTCCTCGTTCATCTAGCAATTTTTTCACCACTTCACCGTCTTCAACAAAAACACAACTTTCAAATGGCCTTCCAGAAAGCACCTCATCTCCACCATTCTTCATTCCATCACTTTTAAGTGTTATCACAACTCGTTCGACTTTAATTCACATCCAGTCATCGTCCACAAACACACAAATACCACCTTGATCATTTCTAAAATACCTCCCCTACACAAACGAAAATTCAGCAACGCCTTTCTTCATGGCCCTTTACATCAACCATTCATCATCATCATCTTTATCATTTTTTACATCTAGAACACACAACAAAAATTAGCCATGAATTACCACCCAAATATACATTAGCCTTTTTGTTTGGCCAAAATATTGCATAAAGTATGTCTTCTTTGTTTTCTTCAATGGTGTTTGGTCAGTTTTTTAGCACGAGTCAAGCATCAATTCATTATAAACGACAACTAAATCAATCGAGTGCATCTGTATTATATTTCAGAAAATATGTACATTACACACTATTTAATTGCATGAGAAAAAAAAGGCACTAGATTTCGAAGAGGGACGATGGATTTTAGACCATTGGTAATGAATGTTAAACAAGGACCGATTTACACCAAAAGATTTTTGTATGGGGTCGAACTCGGGACCGCCTACATATGGACAAATCGGGCTCGAGTCTATACGGTTGGTATCAATCGTAATTACTGCTCGGTAAACCGGGGTAGAGGTACCAAAGATCGAAGATGGAGACCGAACAACATCGAATCAAAATACGAAGCCATGGTGCCGGAGACGAGTCTATCGAGCTCGATTCCGGGGAATGTCCTAGGGTAAGTTATCAAATTTGAATGACGAAGGGACCGAAAATTCCGTGATAAGTAACCATCTCGGCGGGAATCACGACATCAATCAATAAGACCGTTAAATCAGCAAATCAAGGGATATTTTATCTTGTAAACAGATTCTTGCCTTGTATAAAAGATTATCCCCACGCTATATAAAGGGGCAATGTAATTGTTCAAAGGCATCTCACGAAACAATCATCAATACAAAGAAAAGAAGTCTGCTTTTATTATTTTATACTTTACTTTATTCGTCTGCTTCCATTTATATTCATTGTTCATCTTGGAAGAATCAGTCAAGGCCAGGATTATCCAAGGCTTGTGGTTTGCATTTCTTCACCATTTATTTACTGACTTTAATTTTCGTTATATTATTCGTTATTTCTATCAAACTAAATCACGTATCCTTAAAACCACGTATAAATTCAATTGTTATCCGAAACCAAGGGTAAACAGTTTGGCGCCCACCGTGGGGATAAAGATAATAATGAATGTTTGATACAATTTTTGTCACGCAAATTGTTTTACACTTGCTCTTCGAAGTATCTCTGATTTCAGGTTGCAGTACAGCTATGTCGCATTCACAATCTATGCCTTTGTACATCGATAATGAATTTGATCATCAAGGAGAAAACAGCAACACAGAACCCAGTGATGAAGTTCCGATCGACGCTAGTTCACAAGAGGCAGTTGATGTAGATCAAACTACTGGCCCGTCAAATAGCGTTCGTAGGGAACCTCAATCAATGACACAGAATCCCCAAAATGACGAAAGGGACGGGATCAACCTCAGAATGATCTTTGATATGTTGCAAACCCAGCAGGTAGCCATTGCTCAATTACAAAATCGAAGCCAAATATCGAACAAAGTTGAGCTCGGACCTTCTCGGGGAACTACTCCTAGGAATGAACCAGTTACGGGAGAGCCGAATGAAGGTGAATCGTGGAAAAACTCCTGGATTATGAGGATGCTCGAGGAATTAACTAGACGAGTTGAATCCGGAGAGAAAAAAATTGAGGCAAACGACAAAAAGGTGGAGACGTACAACTCCAGGGTGGATCAAATCCCAGGAGCACCCCCGATATTAAAGGGCCCGGATTCTAAAAAATTCGTACAAAAACCTTTCCCATCGAGCGCCGCTCCAAAACCAATACCCAAGAAATTCCGCATGCCGGAAATCACCAAGTACAATGGAACGACCGATCCAAACGAGCATGTGACCGCATACACATGCGCTATAAAAGGGAACGACTTGGAAGATGACGAGATCGAATCCGTTCTTTTGAAAAAGTTCGGGGAAACTTTGTTGAAGGGAGCCATGACATGGTATCATAAATTACCCCCTAATTCTATTGACTCCTTCGCTATGCTTGCAGATTCCTTTGTAAAAGCACATGCAGGCGCCATCAAAGTTGAAACGCAAAAGTCGGACCTATTCAAAGTCAGACAAAAGGATAACGAGATGCTCAGAGAATTCATATCTCGTTTTCAGATGGAACGGATGGACCTGCCATCAGTCACTAACGATTGGGTTGTTCAAGCCTTCACCTAGGGGCTCAACGTTCGAAGCTCGACGACTTCATAGCAACTCAAGCAAAACTTGATAGAATATCCTACCGTCACATGGACCGATGTACATAATCGATACCAATCAAAAATCAGGGTCGAAGATGATCAACTTGGAGCCCCTTCGGGATCCATTTATCACGTAAGAACTCATGATAGAGTTCGAAGGGAGATTTATCATGAACCAAGACTGAATAGAGATCGACATTACCATACCATGAGGATAGACAAATCACTACAGCAAAGAAAACTCCCCAAGACACAAAAGGAGAAACGATCAAGGTCAGAATAACCGAGGGCCCATAATTAAAGGCAACTTCGAGAGAACCACCGGTCATCAAGAAGCACCACGGTTATCGGAGTACAATTTCAATGTTGATGTGGCTACTCTCATATCAGCCATTGGTCGCATCAAAGACACCAAGTGGCCTCGACCATTACAATCGGATCCAGCCCAAATGATCCTAATCTGATATGCAAATATCATGGTACTCATGGACATAGAACAGAAGATTGCTGACAATTGAGAGAGGAGGTAGCAAGGTTGCTCGAAAACTGCATCTTCGAGAATTCTTAAGCGACCGAGCGAAGAATCATTTCAAAAACAGAAATAGACAGGCAGGCCAAAAAGAGCCACAACACACGATCAACATGATTATCGGCAGGGTAGATGCCCCTCAAGACCCGATGCTGAAACGCACCAAGATATCTATCACCAGGGAAAAACGCACTTGAGATTAAGCGATGGAGGGGATCTTACATTTTAGCGAAGAAGATGCAGAAGGGATTATGCAACCTCACAATGACACGCTAGTGATATCTGTGCTTATACACAGAATTAAAGTAAAACGCGTATCGGTTGACCGAGGCAGTTCGGCCAACATAATTCGATCATAGGTCGTAGAAAACTCGGCCTGACAGATCAAATTGTTCCCACAGTCCGAATACTCAACGGTTTCAACATGGCATGTGAAACCACCAAAGGCGAAATAACGTTACCAATAAACACTGCCGGAACCATTCGAGAAAAAAAGTTTTGCGTAATCGGAGGAGACATGAGGTACAACGCTCTATTCGGGAGACCATGGATCCACGACATGAGAGTCGTGCCTTCGACGCTGCACCAAGTGCTGAAATTCCCATCACCCGATGGAATTATAACGATTTACGGGGAACAACCAGCCGCGAAAGAAATGTTCGCAGTGGAAGAAATAACACCAGAACCAACAGTTCCTTCGCAAAGGGTCGAGAACAAGATAAAATAGCAATCACAGACATCATCTTCGACAAACGTAGATAAACAAACATATGTCGAGGATGACGATTATGGGATCCTCAGATCTTTCGTCAGTCCTGATGAATCCGATGCTACCAAATCGACGATTGAGGAACTCGAGAAAGTCTCACTCCTAGAAGATTTGCCCGAACGAAAGGTATATCTAGGCTTGGGCCTAAGCTCCGAGCTCAGGACAANGCATCAAAGACACTAAGTGGCCTCGACCGTTACAATCGGATCCAGCCCAAAGGGATCCTAATCTGATATGCAAATATCACGGTACTCACGGACATATAACAGAAGATTGCCGACAATTGAGAGAGGAGGTAGCAAGGTTGCTCGAAAACGGACATCTTCGAGAATTCTTAAGCGATCGAGCGAAGAATCATTTCGGAAACAGAAATAGACAGGCAAGCCAAGAAGAGCCACAACACACGATCAACATGATTATCGGCGGAGTAGAGGCCCCTCAAGGTCCGATGCTGAAACACACCAAGATATCCATTCCAGGGAAAAACACACTCGAGATTACGTGATGGAGGGGATCTTACATTTTAGCGAGGAAGATGCGGAAGGGATTATGCAACCTCACAATGACGCGCTAGTGATATCTGTGCTTATACACAGAATCGAAGTAAAATGCGTATTGGTCGACCCAGGCAGTTCGGCCAATATAATCCGATCATGGGTCATAGAACAACTCGGCCTGACAGATCGAATTGTTCCTACAGTCCGAGTACTCAATGGGTTCAACATGGCATGTGAAACCATCAATGGAGAAATAACGTTACCGATAAACACTTCCGGAACCATTCGAGAAATGAAGTTTTGCGTAATTGGAGGGGACATGAGGTACAACGCTCTATTCGGGAGACCATGGATCCACGACATGAGAGTCGTGCCTTCGACGCTGCACCAAGTGCTGAAATTCCCATCACCCGATGGAATTATAACGGTTTACAGGGAACAACCGGCTGCGAAAGAAATGTTTGCGGTGGAAGAAATAACACCAGCACCAACAGTTCCTTCACAAAGGGTCGATAACAAGATAAAATAGCAATCACAGACATCATCTTCGACAAACGTAGATAAACAAACATATGCCGAGGATGACGATTACGGAATCCCCAGATCTTTTATCAGTCCCGATGAGTCCGATGCCACCAAATCGACGATTGAGGAACTCGAGCAAGTCTCACTCCGAGAAGACCTGCCCGAACGAAAGGTATATCTGGGATCGGGCCTAAGCTTCGAGCTCAGGACAAAATTTATCCAATTCCTTATAACTAACGAAGATTGCTTCGCTTGGTCCCACCTTGATATAACAGGTATACCGTCGGAGATAACAACTCACAAGCTGAGCCTAGATCAAAAGTTCCAACCGGTCAAGCAAAAAATGAGGCCTCAGTCCGAGATCAAACACGCATTCATCAAGGATGAGGTAACTAAACTCCTAAAGATAGGGTCCATTCGGGAGGTTAAATACCTGGAATGGTTAGCAAACATAGTAGTAGTCCCTAAAAAAGGGAATAAACTAAGAATGTGTGTAGATTATAAGGATTTGAATAAGGCATGCCCTAAAGTCTCTTTCCCTTTACCCAACATCGATCGCATAATCGATGCTACCGCTGGCCATGAGACCCTTAGTTTTCTCGATGCTTACTCTGGCTATAACCAAATACGAATGGACCCGGCTGATCAAGAAAAAACATCCTTCATCACTAAATATGGCATATACTATTACAACGTGATGCCATTTGGGTTAAAACATGCAGGAGCCACTTACTAACGCCTAGTAAACCGAATGTTCGAAAAACAACTAGGAAAAATGATGGAAGTTTATATTGACGATATGTTAGTTAAGTCCCTGCGAGCAGAGGACCATTTGAACCATTTGCAGGAAACATTCGACGTGTTGAAGCAGTACAACATGAAGTTGAACCCGAAAAAATGCGCGTTTGGTGTGGACTAGGGCAAGTTCCTCAGTTTCATGGTTTCGATTCGTGAAATCGAGATCAACCCCGAAAAGATCACGGCTATCGAGGACATCACAGTCGTAGATAACATGAAGGCTGTACAAAAGCTGACAGGCCGTATAGCCGCTTTGGGATGATTTATTTCAAGATCATCCGATAAAAGCAATCGATTTTTCAATCTGTTGAAAAAGAAGAACAACTTCTCATGGACACTGGAATTCCAACATGCTTTAGAAGAGCTCAAAAGGTATCTGTCTAGCCCGCCCTTGCTACATACACCGAAGATAGGTGAACAACTGTATCTTTACCTTACGGTCTCGGAGGTAGCGATAAGTGGAGTTTTCGTTCGAGAAGAGCAAGGTACGCAATTTCCAATTTATTACGTTAGCAGAACCTTAGGCGAGGCTGAGACTAGGTACCCTCACTTGGAAAAACTGGCACTCGCTTTGTTGAGCGCCTCCAGAAAACTGAAGCCTTATTTCCAGTGTCATCCCATATGCGTCGTAACAACTTACCCGTTAAGAAACATAATGCATAAACCCGAGCTCTCCGGCCGACTGGCAAAATGGGCTATCGAAGTAAGCGGGTACGATATCGAATATCGACCCCGAACCGCCATCAAATCTCAGGTGTTGGCGGACTTCGTTGCCGATTATACACCATCCCTAATACCCGAGGTCGAAAGAGAGCTACTGACCGGGTCGGGGACTCCTTCGGGAGTGTGGACCCTGTTCACAGATGGTGCCTCGAACGCGAAGGGATCGGGGTTTGGTATCGTGCTAAAGCCCCCAACCGGTAACACAATTCGACATTCTATCAAGACTGTAAAGTTAACTAACAATGAAGCAGAGTATGAGGCCATGATTGCAGGTTTAGAACTGGCAAAAAGCCTGGGAGCGGAAATAATCGAAGCTAAGTGCGACTCATTTCTTGTGGTGAATCAAGTCAACAAAACATTCGAGGTCAGAGAAGGACGGATGCAAAGATATTTAGACAAACTACAAGTTACACTACATAGGTTCAAAGAATGAACCTTACAACACATACCTCGAGAGCAAAACAACAAGGCTGATGCCCTCGCCAGTTTGGGATCATCGGTCGAAGATGAAGAGATCAAATCCGAATAAATCGTACAACTCATGAGGTCAGTAGTGGAAGAAGGCCACACAGAAATCAACACGACGAGTCTAACCTGGGATTGGAGGAACAAATATATATAATACCTCAGCTCCGGAAAACTCCCCTCAGATCCAAAAGAATCAAGAGCCTTGCGCACAAAGGCGGCTCGGTTCTGCTTGTCCGATGATGGAACTATTTAGAAGAACATTCGACGGCCCCCTCGCGATATGTCTGGGACCGGGTGACACTGAATATATTTTAAGAGAAATCCACGAAGGCACTTGTGGGAACCACTCCGGTGCCAAACCCCTAGTCCGAAAAGTAATCAGAGCTGGTTATTATTAGGTCGACATGGAAAAGGACTCGAAGCATTCGAATGTCAAAGGCATGCCCGATGATCCATCGACCCGGAGAAACGTTACACTCGGTCTTATCACCATGGCCGTTCCTGAAGTGGGAAATGGACATCGTTGGCCCTCTTCCCTATACACCAAGTAAGGCTCAATTCATTCTTTTTATGACTGATTATTTCTCTAAATGGGTGGAAGCGCAGGCATATGAGAAGGTTAGGGAAAAAGAAGTAATCGAGTTCCTTTGGGATCACATCATATGTGGGTTTGGAATGCCATCAGAGATCGTGTGTGACAACGGGAAATAGTTCAGCGGCAGCAAAGTGAAAAAATTCCTCAAAGATAACAAGATCAAAAGAATCCTATCAATGCCCTACCACCCCAGCGGGAATGGACAAGCCGAATCTACCAACAAAAAAATACTTCGAAATCTCAAAAAGAGGTTAATCGATGCGAAGGGGAAATGGAAGGAAATATTGCCCAAAGTCCTGTGGGCATATCGCATGACCGAGAAACCGAGCACATGAGTCACTCCTTTTCCCCTGGTTTACGGTGCCGAAGCTTTGATATCGGTCGAAGTCGGTGAACCAAGTGTCAGATTCCGCTATGCAACCGAAGAATCGAACCACAAGGCTATGAATACGAATCTGGAACTATTGGATGAAAGAAGGGAAGCTGCCCTCGTCCGATTGGCCTCTCAAAAACAAAAGATCGAAAGATACTACAACAGGAGAACCCATCTTCGACACTTCAACATCGGAGATTTAGTACTTAGGAAGGTCACACCCAACACACGAAATCTGAATGAAGGGAAATTGGGACCGAACTGGGAAGGACCTTACTCTGTCATAAGAATCACCGGAAAGGGATCCTACAAGCTTGGGATAATGGATGGCACACAACTATCAACCAACTAGAACATAAGTCACTTAAAACGGTACTACTGCTAAGGTACGATCCTTCATTCCTTATCATTATTTGTTTTTACTCTACATCGGCAAACTAACATTCGCAGGTACCTAATAAAGTTGCCTTGAATGGGAAATACGAGATATTAGGACTGAAAGCACGCGTTGCACTCTTTTTTTCTTGAACCGGTTTTGTCCCAAACTGGGTTTTACGGCAAGTTTTTAACGAGGCAACCAATAAATCTTTCTAACTTAGATTTGAAGGCTGACAAAAATTCGGTGACAACAATATTCGATGTTAATCATCAATCGACCTCAAATATTGGAGGGCTGCTTGACTATTTTGGCTTGGGAAAACATCTCTAGAACGAATCAAAGATCATTAGGATTCAATGTAAGGGTCAAACGGTCAAAGGAACCGTGTCCAGATAGATTGATCGAACCCCAGCTTAAATTGTACAAGCACATGAACGAGAATAAAGATCTCTTATATATAAATGTCTTATCTCCGATCAGACAAGCCTAAGGGTTGTTTTAATTTTCTTTGTTCGATTAAACACTTCCCCACTCGGGGACTCATCCGAAAAGCAATTTATTCGAAGTGGAATAAGACCTACTAAGGCAAACCTCGATCCTTAAAAGGCTAAAGCCATACCGAGTTAATGAAACTCGAAGGGGAATAAGACCTACTAAGAAAAACCCCGATCCTTAAAAGGCTAAGGCCATACCGAGTTAATGAAACTCGAAGGAGAATAAGACCTACAAAGGCAAACGCCGATCCTTAAAAGGCTAAGGCCATACCGAGTTAATGAAATTCGAAGGGGAATAAGATCTACTAAGGCAAACCCCGATCTTTAAAAGGCTAAGTCCATTCGAATTAATGGAACTCAAGAGAAAAACCTACTAAGGCAGATCCCAAACTTTAAATGGACAGGGACAAATCGAGTTAATAGAATTCAAGGGGACAGAAAATTTATCGAGGCAAACCCTCAGTTCTAAGGGTAAGAGTTAAACCAAATCAGCAATGAAAACCATGGAAAGAAGGAAAGGAAAAAGGGCTTTTATATATACACACAACAAAATACGATTACAAGAATGGGCATTTCATTACATAATGTCAAAAAGGAAAAGAAAGGGGCGCCTCATTCTTCAAAGATCTCGGAATCATCTTCCTCTGGAAAGGCTTGCTTTCTGGCTTCGGCCTCGGTCTTTTTGGCATCTTCGATCTCGGCCGATAGATCGAAGCCCCAAGCATGTATCTCCTCGAGGACGAACATGCGAGTTTGCCACTTCATGTGATCAACCAAATTTTTTGATTGATCTTGAGCAGCCTCGGCGTCGGCCTTGTACTGGGTCACCAGCTCATCGGCCTCAACTTTGGTTGCAGCAGCCTCCGATTTTGCCGTATGCAGCTAGTTGGCTAAAGCATCTCGATCCGAGGTGATCACGCTGACTTGGGACTAGAGTTTGTCGGTACTCATAGTCAGAGCCTCGATTCTTCCTTTTACTTCCCTCAGTTGAGCTTCTACTGAAACTAACTGAGCATGGAAGGCCTCTTTTTCTGAAGCCAGCTGATCCATCTTGCTCTTCCACTCATTGGCTTCAGCTTTAGCCGTGCTTGCCTCTGATCGGAGTTGGGTGATTTGATCGAGCTGTTTCCCCACCTGCTCGACTAAGCCAGAATTGCCTCTTCGGATGAGATCTAATTCGGCCCGAAGTTTCACCATCTCCCTTTCGAGCCGCTCGCAGCGTCTCGATTCTTCCCGGTGGCGAAGGAAAGCCTCATGATGAAGTACCAAGGCCTGCAAACACGAAAGGAAATATTGCAGTTAGCTAAAGTTTTAAAGTGCAAAACAATGAACACCAGATAAGGTTTATCAGAAAATTACCCTATTCAATACTTGCTGAGCTTCGTTGAACAAGCAGGATGCATCCACTTCGTTCATCTTGGCCTGATCTTCTTCAGTCACCAAACACCGAAGATAGCTGGCCACACCTACAGGAGCAGAAAGGACCTTGGCATCTTCAGGAATGGCAAAGGATATGATCCGCTTCCGATCAGGGTATGAACTCGGAGTAGGAAATCTACCAACTTTGGACCGAAAGAAACCCCGCTCGTGCTGGTGGAGGGACTTTTCCTCGGTACTTTCAGGTTACTGAGCCCAAAGGTATCTTCAGCAGACGCCGAGTCCACGCCATCGAAGAAACCTCGGAAAGGGCCTTCCGGTACATGGCCCCCACGCGGGGAACGTTCTTTTGCTGCTTGGGCCTCGTTGAGTGTCGATTCCGAGAAGGAAGGAGAATCTATCATCTCTATGGGGCCTAAGACTCCCTGCGAAGCCCCCCTTGCATTGGTAGAAGCCCAGTTCTTGCCCCCATTTTGGAGCCCCCGACTCGATGAAGGTCTGTTTCATCGGCTCTCAGCACGAGGATTCTCCGTCCTTCAATTTGGGACGGCTCGCTACCCAAAAAGTCAAAATCCTCATTTCCTTCGGACTCGTCCCTCAATCAACGAAGTGAGTCCGAGGAAAGTATTCTGTCATCAATGTTGCTCTTGGGCTTACGAGCTATCCTCTTCTTCCGTCTCTTTTTTTCGGGCTCTGAAGAACTGGGGGCTTCTTTCCTCTTTTTTCTTTCTCCTACTTTGAAATAGGGGGCTCGCAGGGAACCTCATCACTAGTGGACACTGGCCTCAATTCAACATCCTTCGATAAACCTACAGATGAAGAGTAAAGCAAATTAGAAATCAATAACCTGAAACGCTGAGTTCGAACTTAACCTGTCTCACCATGGAGTCGGGCCTCCCATCGGTCCTTCGACAGCTCACGCCAAGCACGTTCTAAAAAGGGTCTCTGGGACACTATTCTTTCGACTCATTCCTTCAGATGAGGAATTGCAGCCGGCACCCGAGATATGGTTACATCATATGAAACTGGTTAGTAAAGTGACGAAGGGAAAAACATTGAACAAGTTAAGATATAGGATAACACTTATGGTTCATGTTCCATTTTTCGGGGAACGACATGTCTTTGGCCGGAATCAGGTCCGATGTCTTCACTCAAACGAATCGGCCAATCCAGCCCCGGTCCCTATCCTCATCGATGCTAGAGAAGAGGACTTTGCTTGCCCGGCGAGCAAGTTTTATTAATCCCCCTCGAAAAAGTCGAGGATTGTATAACCGCAGAAGGTGATCAACGGTGAAAGGATGCCCGTCGATCTTACTTACAAAAAAGCGAAGGAGAATGACTATTCTCCAGAAAGAGGGGTAGATGTGACCCAATGTTACTTGGTACCTTTTGCAAAAGGCAACGATAACCGGGTCCAAAGGGCCCAACGTGAAGGGGTAAGTGTAAACACTCAAATAGCCCTCCATGTGGGTGGTGATCACCTCTTCCGGTGAAGGAACGACCACACACTTGCCGATCCAATTACAGTCTTCTTTGACCTTGTCAAGGACTTTGTCCGTAATCGAACAAATGTACCTCGTGCCCGGTATCGAAGAGGTCTTGTTTACTTTAAAGTCTGCACCGATCGAACATCCAGTCGGTACAAACGCCTTCAAAGGAGGTTCAGCCATTGTTTCCTCAACATCAATCAGTTGAGGATCTTCAGTAGGTTGAGAGGAAGAAGTGGTCTGTCTCTGAGGAACGGATTTAGAGGTCTTCGCCATTGTTGTTAAGAGATAAAGAAGTTAGAAGATGCAGGTGTAAGATAAGGACAAAAGAGAGATCACTTGCAATGGAACTTAGAGAAATTGAAGAAGTTAATGATTCAATTGATCAAATAACTTAAACGCCTGAAATTGAAGATGAAGAAGGGTATTTATAACCCCTCGAAAGCGGCGGTTCGCGTCCCAAAGCGGCAAAGCATTAATTGGCATGTACCTGATATTGCAGAGGTTTGTCTCAAGTTTATCGCTGATGAGACGTTTCGATACGTACCACGTACGTCACAGTTCCACCGTCATTTATCAGTATTATGATTTGTTTCCTTTGATGGGACGCTTCGACTTCCGTGCCACACGCGTCATAGGTATGTCGCCATTCAACCTAACCAAAACGTTGCGGCTCATATCGTTTTCCGTCATTACTCTCCGAAAAATGAGGGGACTATCCGTATGGAGTCGAACTGGGGACCCCCTACATATGGAAAAATTGGGCTCGAGTCTATACGGTTGGTATCAATCGTAATTACTGCTCGGTAAACCGGGGTCGAGGTACCAAAGATCGAAGATCGAGACCGAACAACATCGAATCAAATATGAAGCCATGGTGCCCAAGACGAGTCTATCGAGCTCGATTCCGGGGAATGTCCTAGGGTAAGTTATCAAATTTGAATGACGAAGGGACCGGAAATTCCGTGATAAGTAAGCATCTCGGCGGGAATCACGACATCAATCAATAAGACCGTTAAATCAGCAAATCAAGGGATATTTTACCTTGTAAACATATTCTTGCCTTGTATAAAAGATTATCCCCATGCTATATAAAGGGGCAATGTAATTGTTCAAAGGCATCTCATGAAACAATCATCAATACAAAGAAAAGAAGTCTGCTTTTATTATTTTATACTTTACTTTATTCGTGTGGTTCCATTTATATTCATTGTTCATCTTGGAAGAATCAGTCAAGACGAGGATTATCCAAGGCTTGTGGTTTGCATTTCTTCTTTATTTATTTACTGACTTTAATTTGCGTTATATTATTCGTTATTTCTATCAAACTAAATCACGTATCCTTAAAACCACATATAAATTCAATTGTTATCCGAAACCAAAGGTAAACAATTTTGAAGCTAATAAATTGTTTAAAAAAAATTCACAATAATATATTTATTTTGTTCTTTGTCCACTTAGTAAAGTGGCTCAGATTGGATTGAGCAATAGTATCTTTATCTATTGAAAGTTACGGCTACATTTCTATATTTCTATATAATAGAAGAGCTACCAGTTTCGACATGTGTGCTTAGTGGCAATAAATTTTAAATCATGGGTAATTTAGTCATTTGATCTATCAAGAGATACGTGGCTTCTGTTCCTACAGCCACCGCTTAATTGTGTAGCTCTTCCTCTTCTTTCGATCCTTTTCCCATGAGTTCTCTCCAGTCTTCTCAAAGGTACTTTTCCCAGTTAACTGTTATCTATGATGATTTTTGGCATGAAGGAGAAGTGTATAGGGCAGAAAGGAGAGACAACTTGGAGCTCTTCACCAGAAACAAAGGTAAATTTTCTCTATCTGCGTCTCTTCTTCCTTTTTTTCCATCTCAAGTGTTGCCCTCCTCTTTGTTTAATTCTGATCGTGGAATGCATGTATCTCTGTTGATTCAACATATTTAACTTGGTCGGAATCTCTTGGTTGACTGTGTTACTCCGATTTCATTAGAAAATTCCAAATATCCAAATTCTAATTTTAAAATTCGATGTAGCTCTATAAACTTCAGAAATTAGACGATGGATTCTGTACTTAGATGATGTAATATTAAACGCGGAAACAAGAAAATAAAAGATAAAAGCAAGACGCTCTATGAATTATCAAGACAACAAGTAGGAACTAGTATACTTACCTTTTTGATGAAATCAAGGAGTACCTATACTATACAAACAACCCTCAAGACAACAATGGTCTTGCAAATTGTTCGATCAAACAAGGAACGAGTTTAATTTTGAATCACACCAAAATTGGACAAGTTAAAAGTCACACGAGATTTGGGAGCAAAGTGCTGCCGATTTTGTTTTATAAAAATAATGTAAGGTACTGAAAATAATGTAGTCTTTAGGCTTATATAGAATGAGCCTTTACCTAAATCAACTAGGAAAAGAACAACTAGTTAACCTAAATCAACTAGGAAACAAATAACTAACAAAAATGCCACAATTTGGCTAAGTAAAAAGAATGGTCACGCAGGACCCCCAAGCAAGAGTCAATGTCTTCCATAGTAACATAATAATACAACATAAACACAAATGTACATCATCAACAAATATTTCGTCCAACACAAGATGTGTGAACGATTGGCTCTTCTCCAAGGCTAACCAACGTCTTTTCTTGTCTTATCCAACATTGATGGCATGAACATAGCTTGATCAGGTTGGGCTGCATCATTCTCCCCTTCTTGAGAAGATTTCGTCCTCGAAATCGAACCATCTTCATCTTTCAAAGCGGCACTACCTGCAACACAAGGAGTTAAGTCAGAAACATTGAATGTCTTAGAAACACTATACTCACCAGGCAGGTCTATAACATAGGCGTTGTTATTGATCTTCTACAACACTTGGAATGAACCATCTCCTCGTGGGGCAAACATGTCCATATATTCTTGCAAAATGTCATCAACAACACTAGGCAATGGGTGAACATTAACTTCATCATTAGAACTCAAGTAAACACCCTTATGAATTAGGCAAATTAAGAGTTTAGAACTATCATTACCTCTCAAATACTCACCTGGTTGCATCATAGCACAAACATTACCTGACAGGTTCGCTGTACTAGTATTGGTCACGGCTTCGGTTTTGCTCTCCATTGAAGCCTTAGCTCTCTTTTAGTTCCCGCATGCGCTTGTAATCATCACTAACCTGTTGAGGTGTTACGGGCTCAAGTACATAACTCTTGCCCTCCAGCTTGGCCGTATAAGTGTTGGCCTTTCCATCATGATCAACACATCTATCAAACTGCCAAGGCCTGCCCAATAGTAAATGGCACGCCTGCCACAAGATTTCATCTTGATAAGCTCCCACCTTGAACTTAATAAGTGCCTGCTTTACTATCTTTAATTCACCACATTCACTCAACCACTGCAATCGATAAGGATGGGGATGTTTCCTCGTAGGTATACTAAGTTGAGTCACTAACGTGTGGCTTACTACATTAGTGCAACTTCCGGAATCAATTATCATCGAGCAGACCTTTCCTTTCACCCTACATCTAGCATGAAACAAGTTCTCACGTTGCACATCTCCTTCCTCCTGTACGCTCATAGTGCTCAAGTTCCTACGTACCATTAAGAACATATTCACACCTTCTTTTTCTAACTCTTCCTCGCCACACTCAGCCAATTCTGCTCCCTTATCTTTCTTATTCTCCTCTTCACTTTCTTCTTCACACACAGTACCATCATCAAGAATTAATATGGTCCTTCGTGTTGGACAATCCTTAGCGAAATGTCCATAGCCTTTGCATTTGTGACACTGAAAAGAAGATGCACTAGGAGAATTGAGTTGAGTCTTAGAATTGCCTCCGGACCCCTTAGGTTCAACCCAGGTGCCGCAGCTTGGGCTAGCTTCTTAGGCTCTCGGTTTTGGCTTGCTATTGGCTCTCGGGTTTGGCTTGCTCCAAGTGTTTGGCGTCTTCCACTCTTTGTTTCGACGTATGATAGTGGAATCGGAACCCCCCTCTATATCGAGCTGCCCGACTTTCTTTAATCATCTTTTCCGCTTCAATGGCAGCTAAGAACACATCATGAAGAGCAATGAACACATGTAGCCTCAACTGATTGGAGATATCATTATTCAACCCATTTTTGAATCGGATGATAGCCTCTTCTTCTTCTTCGTCTTCCATGTCAAGTGATAGACGAATCTTCTCAAAGTCATCATAGTATTCTTCCACGGACTTCAACCCTTGCTCAAATCATACAACTTCTGTAACTGTTCTTGCTTGTGCCGTGGGTTCATATATTTTACGAGTCATTATTTGCTTCAATTCCACCCAGGTTATGCGTGCAGGCTGGTTATGTCTAACTCTGGATCTTTTCTCAGCCTCCCACCAAGTAGAGGCATAGGACTCGAAAGCAGCAATGGCATATGTAGCCTTTTTCTCCTCAGACATATCATTAATTTCAAATATCCGCTCAACTTGATGCTTCCATTCTAAAAATCGGTCAGGATCGCTAGTTCCTTTGAAAGCAGGGATAGTAACCTTGACGCTGTTCAACCCACTGTCTTGGACATGGTTTCGGCCCCCTCGGTTTGGCAAGATTGTTTGGAAGTCCTCATAATGCTCAGCGTACTCATCAAACTTATACTCTAAGTTCCTTCCACCAAAACCTCTAAGCCTCCCTCTCGGACCATGTTCATAACCACGTCTTCTAATGTAGTCTCGGCCTCCATTCCGTTGCCCTACTCTCGGATTCTGTGGCCCCAAATGATCATCTTTAAATTCCTGGAACTCGGGTTGATCATCCTCTCGGGCTGCTCTCATGTCCCCCACGAGTGCTATGTTTCTCCGGGCTGGCATTAATGATGGTATGACACCCCGAGGAATCCTCATGGTCCTGACATTTTTAGCACCTCCGTCCCTCAGCTCGTTTTGGCGAGCTAACTCCACGAATTGCTCGGGTCTAACGGTGGAACCGTCACTAGTTCCTTCTCCGGCATGCTTTTGATTGCTAGAGGATCTTTCAATGTTCTCCACTTGGGCGCTAATTGCCCTTACTTCGGCCAAGAGATCGGCCAAAGTAATGTCAGTCGCAACCTTTTCTCCTTCCGTAGCCATGTACCTGCAAAGAAACAAGACTAAAGAATGTGTTAAGGATAGTAAAAAATACTCTCTCTTACTTTTTTTGAATGACTCTCGGGTTCACTAAAATTTTCGGGTAGGATTTCACACTTGTCTTCAAATTGGTTTCCTCTAATTGACCAAGTTCCTTAGCGACCTTTCAAGTTCACAAGATCAATAGTTTTCTTCGGGGTGAGTGAAATTATGTGACTCGATAGGCGGACAGCTTTTTAGGTGAGCACAAGAAGCCAAGAATTTTCTACGAAAGTGAAAATTTTGAGTTTTAACACGAGGTCCTACAAGCTCAAAGATTAATAATTACTTAAGTAGGAAATTACCTAAGAATTACTAATTAGAATTAATGCAATCAAAGAAGGAAGTTCGAAATAGAAGAGATAAGGAAATTTTAGAAGCTTTCCCACTTTAGTTTAGAGAAGACCAATCCTCTCTCCTTAGCCCTTAGAATTTTCGGCCCCCCCCCCCCC
>MCJB01003514.1:214665-226746 GCA_002018475.1 Nicotiana obtusifolia | reverse complement strand
AATTTCTCTTCTAAAATCATCAATCAAATGCCAAATTCGAAGATATAATCAAATTCTAGTGGAAAGTACTTACCCTAATCCACGTGATGAAAATCCTCTCCAAAATTGCCCAAATCCAAACTCCCAAACTCAAAATGTGATAAAATAACTCAAAGGCCCGAAATAGAGTACTTATATGCATTGCCCAGTGGTACCTTATGCGATCGCAGTCACAAACCTCGCGATCGCAATTCCAAAATTGTCCGACACATTTTTTACCCTTTGTGATCACGGCCATTTCCCTCCTATCACGATGA
This sequence comes from Nicotiana obtusifolia, assembly GCA_002018475.1. NCBI lineage: Eukaryota > Viridiplantae > Streptophyta > Magnoliopsida > Solanales > Solanaceae > Nicotiana > Nicotiana obtusifolia. The sequence goes on along the minus strand of MCJB01003514.1, from coordinate 226,450 downwards.
ACAAATTCCATTAACCCTTCCTGGACAACCTGTTGTGTATCAGCCATAACCCTTTTGTACATAACTTCAAATGACTAACTGTCTGATTTTCTAAAAACTAGAAACAAAGAGCTACAACTTTCGTTTTTGGGCAACCTGAAAATTATTTATAGATTGCAAGATATAAGCTCCTGAAATCAGCCCTGTGACAGTAGAAATTATTCTACGCGATCGCGAGAAAGGCTTCCACAATCGCGATTCATAAGCCCCAAACAACAATTTACTCCTCGCGAATGCGACCCAAAGGTTCACGATCGTGATTCACACCCCTATAGCCAAAAACTAGCAACTAAAAATGGGGAAATGGTCGAAAATCACCCTAAAATTTACTCGAGCCCCTTAGGACCCTGTTCGAACATACCATATTGGCTTATTTACTATTAGTATTATTATTGTAGATCGGGATGCACGACGCAACATGCCTTATTGGCTTATTATTATTGTGGATCGGGTTGCATGCCGCAGTACGCATTATAGGCTTTTGATTAGTGCTTGGGCAGGATCCACCCCACCGGAGTCTCACATACCATCAGTGAGCGCATGCACAATGATATATATATATATATACACACACACACACGTGCTTTGGTGAGGGTCTTATGAGCCAGGCACCCGTACATTGCTGAGTGACTGTATGTGTGTAATAAATTGGGCAAATGAGACAGACAACTTGAGTATGTTGAGGGTGAGAGTACCTGGGAATGTCACCGTGAAATCATTTATGTGACATGCATATTGGCATGTAAGCATAGAGATGCATTTTCTTCATGCTATACGGTATTGTGACATTCACGATTTGACATATAGGCATTGAGATGTATATTCCTCATACTAGTATATAATAATTGATGACTTGACATGAATAATGTAGTCATAGAGATGTACTTTCCTCATGCTATCTGATAATGAAATATCTTATCTGTTGTTGTAAGTTTGGGAAAAATCACAATTTTTCTGATATACTCATATTTTTGTGATTCCGACAATAGATTTGAGTTTTACTGTTATACCTGAAAAGCATGTCTAGTTTTTCGTAATTGTGAATGAGTTGAGCATAATATTGTTGGTGTTATTACTTGTACTACTTTCATTATAGTATTACGAGTTGTTTTTGGTTATTGGTGTTGGACTCTGACCGTTTTATCGATCGTCATTGCTTTCAACCTAAGGTTAGGTTTATTACTTATTGAGTAAATGTGGTCGGTTGTACTCATATTACACTTCTACACCTTGCATGCCGAATTTGGAGTTGATGTTGCTGTTTATGGCATAAGCTAGCATTGATGATGTACCTGCATTCCGGTTATAACTGCCTCTTGTCCTTGGTTGCTCTAGACTCATAAATTTGTTTATGTATATTTCGTATTTTATTTTATTGATTCTTGTTATCCTATTTTAGTTGTGTTGTCTATTATTTGGCCTACCTATCGGGGTTGGGTTAAGTGCCACTATGACTGACTTGATTTTAGGTTGTGACAAGTTGGTATTAGAGCTCTAGGTTAGTTTCTACAAGTCATGAGCAAGTGTCTAGTAGAGTCTTATGGATCGGTATGATGACATCCATACCTATCTTCGAGAGGCTACATGACATTTAGGATAAACATCCCATCTTTCTCTCCTTTTCGTGCGACATTGATTCAGCTTGAAGTGTATCTCTTTGAATTCCTTCCACTCACGTATGTTATGTGAGCGCTCGGTATCGGTTGTGTACCGATAACTTGTGATTCCATGGATGGGGTACGGGACGTGCTTTTTGTGTTTTGGGTGATAGGCTAGCCTGGAGGACTTGAGGTCAGGTTTTGACTGTAGCTTGGGCTTGGTGGCTCCAGTTACATGTGATTTTTGACTTATATGTCTGGTAGTGTAGCTGGGAGTGGGACTTATGGCTCGGTGTGTGCTTGGATGGCTATGTGATGAGTATGATGTGATTGCGGTGTGCGTTCAGATGGTTTGGATGTGGCGAGAAGAATTTTCTTGGGATGTGGAAAGGGCTATTGGTTGCTTGATTTCTGTCTTGTTGTGTTGTACAGTCTCGAGTTATTAGTGTGTTGAGGGATCTTTCATGCTGTTCATGTGCGGGGTGAAGTAATTCATATGTTTTGTTGACGAGCTTAGGTAGGGCGTAAGGAGGTGCTGGTTTGGGATGTTCTAAGGTTGTATGATCCCTATGATGTTTCTGTGGAGAGTTTTTCCCTAACCGACGGGTTATATGTGTTGCAATTTGAGTTTGGATCGCTTGAGAAAGTTGTCTTGACTGTCACGGGGATGAATGTGAGTTTGATAGATGATTCAAGGTATATGATTAGTGCTACGTGGATTCTTGACGGATTTTGTTGAATCACATTACATGATTATGACAATTATGGAATAAGGGTATTGTGGGATATCAGATATCATGTCATATGGATTCGAGCCAAGTGGGGGAGTTTGCTATCAAAAATCAGAGTGTATGGTTATGTGTTGTACTAGTTTCGATCTAAGGAATGTTTGAGGATCAGTTATGACTTGAAGAAGTTGGTTTTGAGGATAACTTGGGTAAGGATGATGTAATACACCATATATATATATGTATATGTATACATATATTATATACATATACATATACATATACATATACATATATGTATATGTATATACATATACATATATATATATATATATGTATATATATATATATATATATATATCTTGGAATGGTTTCGGTTTGCTCCTCGTGATGGATGTAATGTACTAATAAAAGGGATCCACTCGGTTTCCTAGAGGTGTGGATTACTTCTTTGGGCGTTGGTGTGCTAATGGAGCACATGCCGTCTAGCTCGTTTGGGCGGTGCATTTGAGATTTGAATAGGGTGAATGACTCCTAAGAAGGTTCTAAAGGGTTCAAAAGTCATATGTGGCATTTGAGAATTTTCCAGATTTGTATATGGCTAAGATCTGAGGTTTGCATTGGATGGTGTTGGTACTTGTGGTACTTCTGTATTATTATGGATTCTACATTTTAGTAATAGAAAGATTATGGAAACAACTTCAAATTCACTTAAGGTGGCTTATGGGCTTTAGGAGGAAGTGGTTTCATGCTAGGGTCTTTTGTGATGAGCTTTGGGTAAGGATCATGGTGTTTCGGCAGAGAGAAGTGTTAACTTGATGGCCATTCAGAAGGAACTCAGAGATATATGCTAGCTTTGTAGTGGGTTGGTTCGATACGGTAATGGATATGCTCAGTTCTTTTGGTTCTTATGATCTGGTAAGTCTATGCCGGTGTTTTGTGGCAATACTCTTGAGTCTGGCGACCCGCGTGACTTGGTTGAGGTGGGGATTCAGTTATGATGGCTTGATCTTGTGCTAATGGTTTTCGAAGAGTTCTCGATGATTTCTACCACGACTTGAGATGGGTAATTTCTACCGGTATGAGGATGCGTTGCGTGTTGTGATTTTCACTTGGATGGGATCAAGTGAAAGGCTTCTGGCTGATGGGGTATGTATCCTGCTTGTGGTTCGGAGTTGTTAATGAGATTCTCGTGCTTTTCATATGATGACATGATAGATGCGGTGCGATGCGTGGGATCGAGGTTTACGTGTACAAGGTTATAGTTTAGTTTAGAAGGGAAGGTCATGAATTTTAGTCAACATGGATAGTCGTAGATGTTTAGATAAATGCTAGTATTAATTGGTATTAGCTGAGAAGGGTACGCATTTCAGAAGGCGCACTATGTTTGAATAACAGATGCTTAATTGGTATTGCGGTACTTGCCTGGTTGATCGACTGCTGATGTTCAAATTTTGCTATGTGGCATGGAAGAATTATGAAAGTATTTCTCATGGGATGATCGGGTATGAGAGATGAGTTAGTCATTCGAGTGGTGGAGATGAAATCGAATATGATGATTCTTTTGTATTCCTGTTATTTGGAGAATGAGAGTCTCAGTGGTGGACTATCTCTTGGTTGTGGACTATGAAGATGTGGCCAGAGTTAGACAATTAATAGTATGTGTTATGGTCAGGTTATCATGGAGTCGTGGAGGATTATTTATCTATTTGTGGATGACCAGAACTGATTTGGGGGCCCATTGGTAAGCCTGATGAGGATGTGTATTCTACACCGGGTCGGATTTGTTTACTCAGCATGGATATGGTGAAGGATGTGTCATCGGTCAAAGTTGATCTTATTCATGTTTGTTGGACTCCATGTATTGCTATTCGATGCTGCAATGGGTTGTGAGAGTATTGACCATTTACACACATGATGTGTTTTGTTTGGGTCGTGTGGCAAAATTCGAGCGAGATGGTTCTTGGGGTGTTGAATGGTTGATTGCGCCTTGGTTATGGTCCTTCCTGTTTGTGGTATATGGTGCTATCCATTTCTCCATGGATATTGTCATGCACTTCTTGTGTGTGTTGATTGATTTGCGTATGGTTGTTAGATTTTGAGCATTATGGCTCGAGGTATTTTATGTTAACCGGTGTTTGGATTGGGTCACGCATTGCGGCGGAGTTATGTTGGGATAGATCCTTTTTGTTGAATTCAGGTGTTTTGGCTCCCTTATGTGATGGGTTCATAGCATTGTGCTTGTGGTGGTATTTGTTGATCTTGCGGAACGGTTCTCTCATTATAGTCATTTTTTCATGTTTGGGTACATTTGAGTTTTTTGCTTATGGGTGTGCGGATTGCACAATTTTTGGCCTTGGGTTGTAGTGGTGTAGTATGTAAGTGGAGTAGCTTGTATTTGACGAGATGAGGTCATTGGACCTAGAAAGGGTGCTATCGGATTTAATTATTGTAGGTTTGGAAGAATAGTACCGCTAATCAGCTTAGAATTTAGCTGTAGTCCTTGTCGGGTGAGAGAGCTCCACAACTTGTTGATATGATGGGTGGTTATGAGTTTCTGCATGTTCCCATCATCATTAGCAGTGTGCTAAGGTTTAGAACAAGATTTAATTTGATAAGAGGTTTGTTACCAGTACTGGGTTTGTTATTGAGCAGTTGTGGTGGTCGGGATTTATTGCTATGAGTATCTTAGCTATCTGGTATATCATGTGATTATCTTTTGGGTTGTGCTTATGGCGTGATTCGGCCTGTTCAGACTTATATAGTGTGTAGATGTGAGAATCGGGTCTTGTAATGGATTTCGGAGATTGGGGATTTGATTCTAAGGTTTATCAACTAAGGTTGAGTAAAGATCTTCGGTTAAGTTTTCTGGTCAGGCTTATATGGATTGGGGTGACATGGAATCACCCACGAGTATGTGTACGGTGAGTTTGCATAGTGATTTGATGGCTTTGGAAAGACTCTTGGCACGTTCGAGGACAAACGTATATTTAAGTGGGGGAGAATGTAATGACCCGATCAGTCGTTTTGAGCTTTAGTGTTCCGTTCGGTGGTTTGAGACTTTGAGTATCTTCATATGATGTATTATGACTTGCGCATATGGTCGGTTTTAATTTTCGAGTGATTCAGGATTGATTTGGAAGAATGACTCTCAATTTGGAAGATTTAAGTTGGAAGAGTCCACCAAGGTTTGGCTTTTGGGTAAACAAACTTGAAATCAAGTTTTTATGGTTTCGATAGGTTCATATAATGATTTTGGACTTGTGTATATGTTCGAATTCGATATTGGAGGTTCCTAGAAGGATTCAACACTATTTGTCGAAAGTTGGCAATTTGAAGAACTTAAGAGTTCATAAGTTTGGCCAAGAGTTGACTTTGATGTTATTGGACTCCAATTGGTGTTTCGAGACTTTAGATAGGTCTATATAGTTGAATTGAACTTATGTGGAAACTTTTTAAGTAATCCAAAGTGTTAAGTGTGATTCAGACATTCTTTTGAAAGAATAGAGATTTAATAACTTAAGAGAAATTCTATTCCGTTTGAGCTTCGATTCTTTATTGTGATGTTCCCGTGGATGTTTTGAGGCTTTGGATAAGTTTGGATAATGTATTTGTAATTGCTGGTATGATTGGATGGGGTCCTGAAGGGCTGGGGTGTGTTTTGCATCATTGGTTGAGAAACAAGTTAAGTTATGGATTTGGAGTTTGACCATGGTCAATATCGGGTAAAGATGACCTCTTTTCGGTATTTTGAGTACACGAGCAGATCGATTGGCTTGGAGAGGAAAGGACACCCGGGACTGAAAACAAAAAGAGTAGGAGGTTCGTAGTGTGTTTTATGATTGAAATGCATATATGGTTTGTCTCCCGGAGGTTCCAAATGAGTTTTGGGTGCTAAAACGAAGATTCTTTTGTTTGCTGATTTTATAGTGTAAAATAATTATGAAGATATTATTTTTGTCCCTTAAATTTTTAGATTTCCTTTAAAACTTCAAAACATCGTATCTCCCTCATTTTAAGACCAAATTGGGTGATTCAAAAGTCTATATTGGGTGTAATATCGCAAGAATTATGTTGGGCTTATCAAATGTGAGTTTCGGGATCGTATAGGATCTGATTCGAGCTATAACAACTGCTGCGTTATTTTACTTGTTCTGGAATTTAGTCGCTTTTTTCTCACATGGTTTTAGAGCTCGGGTTTGGGCGTTTTCGAAGGGAATTTTTTCAATATGGATTGGGGTAAGTATTTTTTACTCGGTTTTGATTATTTTCATGAATCTTTCTCCAATTGTGGCATTTGGATTATCAATTTTAAAGAGAAATTAGGGATTTTTGTGTAAACTTTTCTAAAGTGAAAATTTGAATTTTGAATATAGATTCGAAGTCGGATTTGAGTGAATTTTAGGGTTGGGCTCATAAAGGAATGAGTTGTCGGATTTTGTGGGTTTTGTCGGGTCTTGAGGTGCGAGCCTGGGTTTGACTTTTTGGTTGACTTAGAGTTTTTGATTAAAGATCCGACATTTATCGATTGAGTTTATCTCCTATGGCATCAGTTGATATTTTTGAGTTTCTTTTGGCTAGTTTTGAGTCAATTAGAGGTGATATACGCGGGATGGCATTTCTAGATATTATTTGCATTGCTCGGTATTTTATTTGGCTTGTTCGAGATAAGTATCATTTAAACTTAGAGTAGAGGGTAATTATCCCTAGGAACCATGTTATTTGTGATGTGTTGGGGTGGTGCACACGCTAGGTGACAGGCGTGTGGGCGTACACGGGGAAAATCATGATCTGGGTTGACTTTTGGACTATGCTGCTATCATGTCTTGTTATATCCGTGCCATACCCCGACCTTCGGGAGCGCGACTGGCGCTCAACAGGGATACCCCGATCAAGCAAGCTTGTACAATGGCGTCTACCCAACTCGCCCATGAATAAAGAGAAGAATACGTTTCATTAATTAGACGGTAAGAGGTCTTGTGAACAACTCTAGTTCATTTCCATAAGTTACATCATTCACAAGTCTCCAAAATAGTACACTTTACAATCATAGTTAGAGTGGAACATGTGATACGATTACAACATTTTTAGTTTAACCTTCCCAAAACAAGGTACGATCCACACTGCGTCTATGGAGCTTCTAATAGAAACAAAAGAGTGCTATGATAGTGCCGGCAACAAGGCCCCGGCTATACCTCAAAATGCTATGTACAAAGGACAAGAGATACAGGACCTCGAAATGAAGTGGGGCTCACCAAATCTGTTGGGAAGAGGGTGTGCTGCTATCAATGATCAACGCCACCTTCTATCAATGATCAATGCCACCTGCTGTGGAAAATTAACCAAACACCCCGACGAGTCCACGATACAATACACAATGCTTCATATATATCACGATAGCATACATAATGCCCCAAATATATTACGGCAATAAAGAAATAATTTATACTGCCCCAAATCCATAGCACGAGGCTATGCTACACAACAAATCACTTATTAAATAATTTTTACTTTTTCACAAAATAATATATATTTGCTTCTGGTCAAAGACCAACAATTCTGTCAAGCACACGCTCGTCCCAACACATAGACCACGCAGGCTGTTACATCCCGTACTTTCGTATAGAATTCATCTTAAGTGAATCATTATGTGCCGGAGATGTTAAGGTCCTTTGCAAAGATAATGATGGGTTAAAATATGTGTTAAGGAAGTCGTGAGGATTGGAGGTTAAGCGAATCAAATATGTTGTAACCCATATTTTCGGGGTAAAACTAGGAGTGCTTAATATCTTAAGGAGGTCGTATTTTGAGGTAATTGAATCATATAATATTCGTATGTTAAGTTTTGAAGTCAAATAAATCTTAAAACAAAAGTCGGCAAAAGTTGTTGCAAGTTATGTTCATAATTTTACTAAATTTGGGTCTGATGTAACATGGCTTTCCTCTCAATATACTTGGAGTTGTGGGTTGATCCACCCATAAAATTTAAGATCTACAAGTCTAGTTTCCAACTCATTAAATCGTTCATCTATACGATGTCACAGTAGAGAGATATTTACATTTTCGCGAGACTACACAGACAGCCCCTATGGGACCACTTTGGAGGTCGCCGACCTTTAAACATTTTAAAGTGGTTGGAAAGTTCATTTCTGGTCATTTTTTCGATCAAAATTCATCCTCTCACTCTCCTAAGACCTATCAACAGTTCCTTAAGGGTTCAAGGTGAAAATCAAGTGGTTATATCCAAATCCAACATTAATAGTTACCTAAGGTGAAGAATAACACCTCTATGGTGTTGTGGCTGTTGTGAGTTAAGTAAAGCTTGGATTCCAGGTTGTTTCTACTGGTTGAGGTAATTATAATATCCTCTTGCTTGTTCTTAAGCTTATTTATATGTGGTTAAGTTGTTTGGATGAAAAACTACTAGATAACACTTGAATTAGTGTAAGGTGTTGTTGTCTCCTGTTGGACTATTTTGGAGTGGTATATATGGCTTCTTGTGGCTGGAAATTACGGAAATTACTTGGTTATGAGTTTGTTTTTATTATTATGCTTGTCTGTGTGTTGGTTGTATGGATGAGGTTATATAATGTTTGGAAGTTGTTCATGTTGTTGTTACCTCTAGTTGGGGCTGTTTAGTGTTGTTGTGAAGATGGATATAAGGTTGAAAAACCTTTATATAAACTTGTTGTTATGATGGATATGTTGTTGTATTGAAGTAATGTATTAATAAGGGTAAAGGGGTTTAAGTTGGGTTCAATCCGAGCTTGCCGCTCGTCGTGTTAACTAGCAATTCTCTAGTAACATTTATGTACTTGATACTATGTAGATTGAGGTGTGGTGCAGGTTGTTTGAATTGCTATTGTTGAGGAAGTATTGGCCAAGGTATGTAAGGCACTTTCTTTCCTTTTTTTTTTTGGCATGATTCTAAACGAGTGAAACGTAAATGAATGATACTTATAACGGCTTTACTCTTACTAGTTTAGAAGCTTATGTCTTTGTATTCTGTGATGTATTTATGACCATTGCATTGATCTTTGACTCTTAATGAAACGCATATTGAGGATATTAGTTCGATAATGTATTCGGAGGTTTAACGTCCCTATGTCACCCCGAAAGGTTCAGGATGTCTTTTCATGTGTCACTCATGCATCATACATTTATAGACGTATCTATTTTATGACACTGAGACATGCTATAGTCCGCCGGATACGACACGTATTGTGCACACCATTGTGGTTGGGTACGTTATGATGATGTTAGCCCGAAAGAGTGGTTTGATAATGATGTTACATCCCTACATAATGGTTTATACATATATGTATATGTTCTTAATCGAAAGCATGCATATCATACGCCCTCATCGGCATTTAGAGTTACCGATTGTTCCTTCCTTATCTCTATTTACATTACTACTTTTACTTATGTTTTTATGCCTTACGTACTCGGTACTTTATTTGTATTGACGTCCCATTTTGCCTGGGGATGCTGCATTTCGTGCTTGCAAGTCCCGATAGAAAGGTTGACGATCCTCCTCAGCAGGTTATCAGCTCAGCAGAAGGTGTTGGTGCAGTCCACTTGCTCTGGAGTTGTCTTTTGAGTCGGTATGCTTATATACATGTGCTTATGGGTATGAGAGGGCCCTATCCCGACCTTATGATGTTTATGTACTCTCTAGAGGCTTGTAGACTAATGTCCTGTCTATAGAAATTTGTACGGCCTCTATGCCCTATGTATTCACTTATGTATGTCCTTTTGGGTTATTTATCGCTGGAGAGTCTCTCATGCTTCATCAGATTATCATAGGATGGCTTTCAGGCCCACTTATATATGCTAGAATGGTAACTGAGTTACGTTATGTTGATTCTTGGTAAGCAAGGCCCGGATGTCAGTCGTGCCCCTCTAGTTTGGGTGTTACAAATTTGGTATCAGAGCAGGTTTGTCCTAGGGTGTCTATAAGTTGTGTCTAGTGGAGTCTTGTTTAAGGGCGTATTGTGCACCACACTTACAAGCAAGAGGCTACGGGACATTTAAGACTGTCACCCTTTCTTCTTACTCTAGATTGTGCAGTATAGCTTAATCGTAAGAATTCAAACTCCTAAGTTCTATTTTCTTCGTAATAAAATGATGCCTACATCTAGAAAGAAGACGATTGGTAAGAGATTGAATGTGGTTGTGGAAGAGTTGAGTCAGTGGAACTCGATTTTGTATCATGCTTATGATGAGTAAATGTGAGATCTTTAGCAGATAATGTGTGTACTAAGATATGTAAGCTTCTTGATAAGGAGCCCTAAGGTATGAATATCTATCTACACATATGCTAAAAAGCTATGAGAGCATCAGAAGGTAGACATGAGTACAAGATGTAAGGTAAAGGAAGTATGAGGTACCCAAGTAGAGAAGATTATAAGTAGTTGGAGTTCAGACGTTGCCTTAGAAAGGAATGGAATTTTCAGCTTTAGTGAGGGTAGAGTAATCTTGGTAATGGACATATTTTTTTAGAATTAAACGATATTATTGAATGGTATTCCGAACAAGTTGATTGTTCCTTTTTATGAGGCACATAGGTAGTGTACTCCGAAATTGTATAGTCATGTATGAATTCTTGAGTGATTAGAAGTTTTGGAGATTGGGTAATTGAATTCTTGTATATGGGATAAGTATTCACTTCAGTGTAATTCGTTCTTCTAGTGAAGAAAGGATATTAAGCGACTGAAGTATAAGGCCGACTGAAGCGGGGGAAGCTAGAAGCGAAAGAATATCTCGCTTGAGTCATCCAGAGGAAGATAAGAGATAGGAATGATAATAAGGAATAAATATAAGGATAAGTGAAATGTTAAGAGTAGATACGACAAATGTTTAACGTTTATAAGCTAAAGTATGGTAGTATGACAAGGTTCGTAATCAAGAAGAAGTGAAAGCAAGAGAAGCTAAGTTTTTAATTATAAAAAGGTATAAGTCGTAATCACGAGAAGTGAATTGTTGGCTTCAATAAGAGTTATCAAAAGACCAATCTAGCCCCTGGATTAAGAAATACCAATATTGGGTAGCAACCTAAGATAACGAGATGCAAGTTAGAAACTTGAAGGATTTCTTTGGCATTGTGACGTTTACAAAGTGAGTGATTAGGCACTAAGAATGATAGTGGAACAACCTTTGAGGGTTAGTAGGAAGAGATCTCCCTGAGACAAGCGTCATGAGCAAAGTTAATCTCATCAAGGTCGAGCATGCCAGTTATGAGCATACAACACTACATGCATATAAGTGATCCAGTTGCTATAGTAAGGAAAGATTACCCCAAGGCAAGTTATAAGCCACCAAAATGCAAAGAATCGGAAAAGGTGATGAGGTAACGATGTGACCTCTACAAGAGTGGAATTCAAGAGCATAAGGAGTTAATTACTCTCCCGGGGGGGGGGG